>JXPG01007709.1:0-17083 GCA_001015175.1 Megaselia abdita
AAAAAGAAATAAATCAAAATATTATAATATTGTAATAAATGATAATAATAAAAATTGATTTAAAATATCAGAAAGCTTAACATTAAATACCATCTAAAATAAGAAGTATTACAATAAAAATTAATAATTATTTAACACTAACAAGAAAATAAAAAAAAATAAATAAAATCAATACATTTGAAAGTCATATATATAATTTATTAAAAAAAAACTATATAAGTTCAAGTTTACTCACCCAAAATAATTAAAGCTTAACTTTAAATGAGCTCAACTTCAATTTTGGTTAATAAAATACTTTGAAATTTCGGTCATGATCGACTTAAATTAAATGAAAAATATATAAAGGAAAATTGTTAAATAAGTTATGAAATTAATGAGTATGTTATTAAGAGATCATACAAAATAAGTGAGAATTTTGACTTAATTATGAACAAAGAAATAATAACTACAAATATATAATAAAAAACAATTTTAAAAAAAACAGCAGAGGCAAAATTTAAAATTCTTTCTTCACAAAAATGAAAATCCTCAAAAATTCAAAAATAAATTTAAAAAAAAATGTCTAACAGTATTGGAAAAAACAAATATTAAAAAATAAATAAGCTCAAGAATTAAAAATAAAACAGAAATAATAAAAAAATAGAAACAGCAAAGTAAAAAATTAAAATTCCTTCAACAAAACAAGAAATTTAATCAAGACTAAAAACAAAAAATACATAAAATAATGAAATAATTTAGCAATAATAATAAAAAATTTACCATGTAATAAAATTTTAAAAATAGTAATATTAATATACACAAAATAATATAAAAATAAACATATAAAATTGTGTTAAAAATTTATAATATCGGTAATTAGACTAAGAAATATAATAATAAATATAAATATAATTTTAAAGGAACAACAAAATTAAAAAAACAAAAAATGTTTTAAAATCAATCAGATTTATTTAAGAATTCCACAAAGAATAAATATAGTCAAGCATTATATACAAATATCTTTTCAATAACATAAAATGTTACTTCTACAAAATTTTGAAAATAAAATAAGTATTGAACATAAATCAGGTCAGCCATAAAACTAATATTCTTTACTTAAATAAAATTAAAAACAAAAATGTAAAAACAACAACAAAAATTATAAAATAAATATAGTTTTAACCAGTCATGAAACTGTTGTTCCTTCAGAGCTTATACTATCAATAATTAATACAAAAGTATTTTACTCAAGAAAAACTATAATTATATACAATACATAGCCACATACATTTTTACAAAAATCAGATAATTTCAAATTTTTATTATTTTAATTCATATTTTTATTTATTTTTAATTCTTGAGTTTTTTTTTTTTATGATAAAGGAGTTTTAATTTTATTTTAGATTTTATTTAAATATTGTTAAAAATGTTTGTGTTTTTTGTTTTTTATTTTTTTATTTTTGAAGATATTTATTGTTTTTATTAGGACATTTTAATTTTTGACTTTGCTGTTATGATTCTTTTAAATTTAGTTTTTATGTTTTAATATTGAGGGTATTTGTTGCTTTACTGCAGATGAAGGATTTCCTCTAAAATCATGCAACCCATTCAAACTCAAAAATTTCAGAAGCATCTGCAATTATTCCTCCCTAATTAATCCCTGAAGCTAATAGTCACTTTAGGTTTTCTCGTCCGTCTGTTTATTTATTCACAAAGCTATAAAAGTTTTGATATATTTTTCACAAATATTATAATAAATCTTTCTAATGAAAACGAAAACCCAATATGACTGGACTTTCAGGAACCAACATCACATGCACCTTAAGCACTTCCGTTCAATCCATAAAATCCCTATCAGTTTTCGAAATCTCTAAGCATAATTGCTTTGAAACTATGTTACAATGAATATTCAAATATCCACGAAAAAAACTTACATAATCGAATGAATAAACTTCCTGGTGT
Organism: Megaselia abdita; assembly: GCA_001015175.1. Classification (NCBI taxonomy): domain Eukaryota; kingdom Metazoa; phylum Arthropoda; class Insecta; order Diptera; family Phoridae; genus Megaselia; species Megaselia abdita. The sequence continues at coordinate 1,942 of JXPG01007709.1, forward strand.
AATAGATAATGCTATATACTTCAATTTGCTTTATATTTAAAAATTGAAACAATGCTCTCTCTAATATGCGCTACAGACCAACTACACAGGAAAATGACCTAGTAATTTTGCAGCTCAGCTAACTACATCAGATAGTTAGTTACAGTAGAAATAGCAAAAAAAACACAAGTATATTTTTCTCTCCATTCCATTCATCATCAAGATACCAATTGGAATATTTAAACTAAATAGCAACGCACATAGCTAATCTGTATGTTATACTAGTTACTTTCGAATTATACAAATTTAGTGTGAATGGAAACAACGATTGTTGAGATTTTCCGGTTCGGTTTGATTGATTGTCGGAATGGAAAATTAAGAGATTTCTTGGAATTTATTGTTTCGCATTTTCTTTCAATGAGGCTTAATTACTCTGAACAAGCTTTAAAAATCCAAAGCCATTTAAAGTTTGCAAAAAATCATCCCAATCAATTATTATTCCCGCCCACAACCAACAACCGTGTGGCGCTATAACTGCGAAAGATATGAAAACAAAAGCTTTCTGTTCTCGAAAACTGTTCAGTCAAATAAACAAAATTTTATATTTCGTCATTAAGTTCGATCGAACATCGAGCGACTAGACCACTCTAGACATGAGAAGTACCGCCATCGACAGCAAAACCCATGTTCGCAATTTTATTTCTATTGTTCTATCTAGCTATCTACCTTTCTGTTCTGCTGCTCTCCATTGAATCGACTCGGATTTTATTATTTATTTGGATGGATCATTATGTTGCCATAGTGGCCTATCTAAGATCTATTTGTGTGTTGTCCGAATAAATTGTATACCGTGGCTGCTTAGTTAAAATTAGATTTGACGTCACAGTTTTGATTTTTGGCAACCGTCCCAACAATAAATAAAATTCGAAAATTAAAAAAACCTGAACTGAAACTAAAATACTATTCACGAAAATAGCACCTCTCCAACTGAACACAATTGGCCAACCGTGTACACTTTTAGATTGTTTAGGGTGGGTGAGTTATTGATGGTGGTTGTCTTGTTTTTGATGTTCAGAATTTTAACTAACTTTATTTGGCTTTTTCCGTCTGTCTGTCCGTCCCTCTACCTGTCGTAAACCTTTTGCAAGGCAGATTTGAAGGGGTGAATGTTTTCCATGAGCAAAGACAAGATATTGCCCTTTACAGTTAATTTTTGTTCAAATAAGTTAAAAGTTATTTTCAAAGTATATCTAGGAATAAATAGGAATAATATTATTTAGATTTTATAATAGGAATGGCTTAAAAATTTATATTATCAATTACTTAAATTATAAATTAATAATAAAACAATTTTTATAATTTTTAAATATTTTTTAATCGCAATAAAAACAAATTATAATGTAAGCAATATTAAAATTAATTTTTTTTTTCTTAATTAGAAATAATAGTTAACGACATTTTATTTCAATATTTTAATAGTATTGTTTAAAATTAAATCATAATATAATAAAATAAAAATTTATGAAATATTTTCGAGAGTATTTTTTATTTACAAAAATAATAAAATTGTATTATTAAAAATAAAATAAGTCATCATATTTATTAAACAAATTGTTTAAAAATCCACAATTATTTATATATCATAAACATTGTATAATGAATATGATGAAAGATTCTTGTTAATCTTTAGATTATCCAAGAAAATCCACATTCTTATTATTTTTTTGATTTATTAAATAATTGCTTATAATAAAAAAAAAATTTGGATTCTTTTGTTAAACGTAATTATTTATTCTTATCCAAATCTTGAAATATAACAAATAAAAAATGTAAAGCTTTAAGAAAACTTTTGATTTTATTTGAAAAGTTACAAATTAATATTTTCAAATATATTAAATCTAGAAAATGGTCAAAATTAAATATAGATCTTCAAGAACTTAGAAACATTTTTTAATTTGATTTATTTTAATATTTCAAATAATCAACATTTTTAAAAACATTAAGTTCTTATATTCTTCTAATATTTAAGAAATATTTTATGATTATTGAAATTAAAAATTTGTTTTTTTTTCATTGCAATAAATATCAAATTAAAAAAAATTTTGTTTGAATTTAGATTCATTTTTAAATTTTTTAGATTTAGATTTTTAATATTCATATTTTTAGATTTTGTATTTAGAAGACAATCTCTGACTTTCAATAGATTTTAAAAAAGGAATGTTAACAAAGTTAGTTAAAAGCAGATTTGTTGTGTAAATAATAACATTAATAGAATTATTTCCATTAATAATTAAAATCGAAAGCAGTTTTAAATTTGATTACTTTTTTTATGTTTATATCGAAATAATGAATTAAAAAGATATTTAAGATTAAAACTAATGTTGATTTAAAAGCAGAATTTTAATTAAAAATTTAAAATTTATATATTTTGTAATACAAAAAATGGAAATACTTTGAGATTTTGAAATAGAACACAAACTAAAATTCAGTGAGATTCCAAATTGCAGGAATTCTATTGGATTGATTTCCACATAAAAATTAGAAATCAAAATGTTGGAGCTTTAATTAAACTCTTAATTTAATTTGAAAAGTTAAAAGTAAATATTTTCAAAAACTTAAAAATATTTATAATAATCAAAATTTTAAAAAATNGAATTAGAAGACTAACTCAGTAAGATTCCAAATTGGTGAATTCTATTAAATTGAAATATTTTATTTCTAAAAAANAATGAAATATTGATTTTTGTTTTTTTATTTCAATAAATATAAATTTAAAAAATATCAAACATAATTTGTTGCTATATTTTTATTATTTAAAAACAAAATTAAACATAGATAATAAAATTATAAATTTAATTCAACGCATTTTTGAATATAAAAATATAAAATACAGAAGAAAAGTATAAATATACAGGCAAATTAAAATTTTTATTTCTAAAAAAAAATAAAAAAAAATGAGTTTTTCCAATTTTAATTCTAAGAACTGTTAAATTAAAAATACTATAGATTGATTAATTAAATAAATTTATGGAATGTTGAACAAAATGTATAAACAATAAAAACAAATTTGAAGATATTTGTTCAGTTTTAAATGTAAAATAAGTTTCTTAAATCTTTAACACAAATATTCATTTGAAGCTATCAATGTTAAAACAGTTAAACTTTAGAATTTTCAGTAACATTTTAAAAAATTTTTAGTCTTGACATTTAAATTGTTTGAAAAGTTTTGAAAGCTCTAAAATTAGTTGTTGTTTCATTATTAATCCAAATATTTAAAAACTTAAAATATTACATTAATAATAGTTATGAATTTAAAAAAAATAATATTTGGTTAAGTTTGATAAACATATTAAAATTTCAATATTATTTTTTATAAATGTATGAAAACTAAAAAATTAAAAATAAATTTAAAAAACGACAATTTTATCTTTTTTGTGTTCCATGCTCTTAATTTAACAAATCTTAGAAATTGTTAAATATCCATATTTCAAATTCAATTTTTAAAAATATATTAGGAAAAAACTATAAAAATATGAGAAAAAAAATGTTTTTGATTTTTTATGGAAATTTCTTAATTTAATAAATTAAAATACTTTGTAGAAGAAAAGTTGGAAGAAAATTTATTTTTTCAACACAAAAATCACAAAACTATTTTACAAACAAAAAAATTACAAAAATATGAAGAAAATGTATCCATTTTTTATAGAAACTTCTTAACTTAATCAATTAAAATATTTTCTACACGAACAGTTTTGTTAAAATGACAATTTAAAGAAGTTTATTTTCCAAAACAAAAAACCACAAGTCTTACCACCACTTATGAGCGCCACCTTCTTTCTTAAAAATGCAACTTTCTACTACCATTTTCAGAATTTCTTTTATTTCACACCAGATGGCGATATCGTACAATTTCCGCAAGCTTCCATTTAAAGAAAATTAATAATAAATTGAATCCAATAAATATTGAACAATTTTAATATTTTAAATTATACTTTTGTACTTTCGATATCTTTAGAATATTTTGTATTCGTGATTCTATGAATTAACACAAAACCTAACATAATTTAAGCTGTTAAAATACAAAAAAAAAATAATACTTATGAAAAAAAACAAAACTAAAGAAATGTTTTCCTCTCTTTACAGGTATGTTCAAATGATATATCTATACAACTGAAAAATCCATTTACTTAAAGGAAATATGAGTATATCTTCAACTCAAGCTTAGGACAATTTAAAAAGAATCATCGTTAATAAAAAAGAAGCTAAACTAAAAAGATTATAAATTTGTGAGATTAATAGATCATATATTTAATAATCCATCCAACGACGAGAAACCCACCCTATCAAAATATTGCTGTGTTGTTTTAATGTCTTTCCCGTGACCATTGGCCCATATGTTTTGGTATCGTGAAGCTGATGACGATGATGCACTGAATCTATGAATCGGATTAAATTTTATTGTTGAATATACGATAAAAATAAAGAAGGAAAACAAGCGTACCAAACCACACCTTGGTCCGTTGGTTGTGTGCACTATAGTTTATTAAAGAAAAGGATTATATTATGGAAACAAAAGTTTTTCTTTTCTTTACATTATCAGAATAGATGCTGGATTACTAGTGCACAAAGCGAAGGAGAAGTTTTCTGTTTGCACTTCGGTTACTCTCTCTGTAAATTAAGGAAATTTATTGAAAAACTTTATATTGGATTCTTGTTTTTTTTCGTTCTTGTTTTTCTTTGTGTTTACTAGACTTCTGGATGGAGGAGATTACTTTATTCAATATAGAGGGTTTTCTAGTTATTTTAATTATTTGGAATACTTAACATGTTTAAAGTGAATTTAACAAACTTCTAAAAATTATCTCCGAAATTTCGTATAATTTTTTAAAGATTTTAATAATGTATTATTTCAGAATTTTGTCTTAAAAACTCAAGTTGGTAAATATTGTAAAAATGAGATTTTCTTGCTAAAATCACAATTTGGTTTTAATTTATATCCCTTGAGATCGCAATTAACTCTAATACCACAGTTACGTATTCCATTCGTATAATTCCTAACAATTCAATGATACATTTATATAGAATATTTATTGTATACCCAATTAGCAAAACTCGATTTTTGATACCTCTAAAGTACCTCTTCATCCGGAAACTTCTTCTATCCTTTTTTTCTTTTATAGGTGTAGAAAACTGCTTCAATTTCCTGGAGACGCCTTTTTCTGAAGAAATATTTAAGAGGTATTCTAGAAGCTCTTTAAAAACCGCACCAAGAGGTTTTGAGCATAGCTAGAAGAAGCATTGTAGAAGTTTTAAATACTATAGTCTATTGGAAGAAAGCCTTCAAAAATGTTTTCCCTAATTTGTTTATAAATCTTTTAAAAGGCTAGACTAGAGGTTTGAGCCATTCTGTGGCCTCCCTTGTGTACCCCAGTTTTTGCAAATCAACAAATATTGGGACAATGCTGTGAGACAGTGATAAATATATGCAATACTCTATTTATTAAAAAGATGATTGGAATATTTGAATCTGTTATTTTTTTCTTTGATTTTATTGCACTTCTCTTACATAACTTTTTCTATCCGTGACATAATTAATTTAAAAAAAAAACAACAACAAAGGCAAACCGGTCTATGTCCTTCTTTGTCCACTCATCTTTAAAAACATTTGATTTTTCAAAACTGCAAGTTTATTCCTCTATGACGATAACAATATGGTTTTGTTCCAAGTAAAGTTATCTTGGCCTTATTGTATTGTGAATTGCCAGCCTTTTTAGTAATTGCCAGCACCTAGTAAACAATTTTCTTTCTTTAAGAAAACAGAAGTCTTATTTCTACGAAAAGCTACTTTAAGAAGTCTTAAAGAATCTTGAATAATTACTTTATTCGCGCTGAAGTTGTCTAAAAGTTTTCATCATAAAGCTTCTTTAAGAACACTTTCGGGCTTCTAAATTCTTTTGAAAATAATTCTTTAAGAAACATTAAATCTATCAGACAACTTTCACGTTCGCCTAACTTATTTGTTGCCCGGTTCTTAGCGCTGTCGAACATTGGTTCCATAGATCCTCCACAGCCAAGCTCGTCCGGACTTAACGTAGCTGTTCTTGTTAGTAATAAGATTAAAAATTTTAAAGTTTCCATTTCCATCACGCGAGACAAATTTAAATAATTGAGGAGTTATGAAAGTTGAAATATCCGGGAGGACTGGTTTCGCATTTATTTGTTTTNTCAATATACAAAAATATCGATTTCCTAGAGTTTTGTATTAGATATTTTAATTCTAAAAACATGGAAATTATTCTTAAGGATGTTGAGTTCAGCATGAGCAAAAAAATGTTTGTTTTGTTTTCTTAGATTTCTTATAGAGGATTTATTCTAGATGACTTTTGCTTTGTTTAGAAAAGAATGATTTAAGAGCTCTCAAAGACGAGAAGTCTTTAAGAAGTCTTCTTTCTTTTTTTTTAAGAAAAGAACAAAATAAGAAAAATTAAGACTTCTTCAAGTAGTTGTGTGTTTACTGGGCAGTTTTCATTTATTTGTTGAATTTTCTTTGAATTGATTCTTTTTTTATATGAAGTGTTTTATTCTAGAAGATTTCCAGAAGGTTTTTAAATAGTCCTACCCAAGCATAGAATACCACTTAAGTTTACTTTCTACAAGAACATTTATGATGAAGGATTCAATAGGTAGTTAAGAAAAATTTAATTCCGAAAAACTCGTACCTCCTTCTAGAGGGATTCAAGTAGCATTGTAGAAGTATAGGTATTCAAAAGGTATTCTAGAAGAAATGGTATTCCAAATGCTGCTTGGGTAGTTCTAATAGAAGGAAGTAAGACAATTGTTATATTTTCATCTTATACTTCAAACTTATAATCAAACGCATTCCCCTCCCACCCTCACATTAGTAGAAACATCATAAATTAATCAGATTCCATGAACCAAGCGAGACAAAACAACAATAGAAAACACATGTCATAGAATCACTCGACTCTGAACATCAGCACGTGCATTCAACACGAACTGAACAAAAATGTCATCGACCTGTCTGTCTATCTAACTATGGCATGTCACTTGCATTGCATAGTATAGTATACCATGCATTACAATATACTCCAAGTATTAATAGACATAGACTATTAGATGCTAATGTACAGTATATCCATATCTCAAGCCCACTCAATCGTGAAACCGCAAATTAAATGCTTTACTTCCTTCCAGAAGGGTTTCAAACGATTTGTTGTCTAACTATGACTATAGCTTTTATGAGCATAAATCATAGGCAGCAGCATCTCTGTGAATAGAGTGTGGGCGAACAGATATACAATACATATATTTTATAAGTTTTTTGACCTATATATTTCCTATTCCTCCTTCCTCTCTGACAGCTTAATGCAATTCAGAGATGCTCCAAGAAGATACAGAATAGCAATAAATAGACGCTATAAATCTCTGACAGGAAAGGGAAAGAACAGAAACAGAAAAGCTCTGCTGAAATTTATAAACCTTATACAAACTACCATAACAAGTGAATTCAAATTTTAAACGGTTACAAAATACAAAGTTTATTGATTTCGTCTTTCCCTTCTATTTATGGGTCAATAAGGCAGAAGGTTTCTGGGGATAGATAGATAATATTATTTCCAACCGTTGATTCATTATACAATAATGCACTTAAGAATGTGACGCAACGAATTATTAATGAGGTTTAACGGTTTCAATTTTCAAATGAGGTGTGTAAGTGGACGTGAGTAGGAGAAAGTTCTAACTGATTAATTTTTACTGTCTTTTTATTAGTAGAATAGGATTTGTAGTGGTCATTTGACACTGTGGTTGACGTAAAGATAGATACATTTCAGATAGATTATGGAGAAAGTTTGAGATTTTTGAGAACTTTTTGTTATTGGTTTTAAGGGATTATGAGTCATTTGAAGGTTTTGAAAAAAAAGTTTTTATTTTCGATTGGAACTTTCTTGTTTAAGTAAATTGAGTGTTTTCAAAAATATGTGATCAAAACTTGGACTATGTCTCATTTTTGATAAGAAAGTTATGCATAATTTACATGAAATTTTAATAGCTTACGAAATATGTGTCTAATGTGAAAATATTCTGAAAGACAATCTAGTAAGAAAAGAACTATTTTACTATTAATTTGTACTATAAATTGCTCATACATATTCCAAGACACAAACCTTTTCGCCTGCAATTATGTCACAAGGATAAGCTTGCTCTTCAAACTTACTACCAAATACAATAGTGGGATTATTATTATAATAATGTTTATAGTTTTTGTAATTAAATTTTACCAATGTTATCAAAAATGTTGTTCAGGAGAAGATCACAGCGAATCACTATGACTTTATAGGATAAAGTCTAGAATTATCCCTCAATTCCTAAAGCTTAAATTAGTTGATACTCGGAGTGTCTGCAAGAATGAATGAATTTTTTGTAATGTTGGGTTAAAAGTTCAGGAAAAAGGTCGTATCCTGTTGCTTCATGTTCATAAGTTTCAAGATTTTGTTTCGTATGTGTGTTTTTGCGGAGGCAGGACATGCATAGATGATGATAGCTCTTATGGTGTACTTGTAGATGAGATTCTTGTTTTGGGGCGAAAGATAACATCTTCAAAACATCATGGATCTTTAGTTTTCTTTTCGGTTTTAACCTTGGAGATTTGATGTATGGAAANGTTTTCGTTTGTGTGTTCTTGCGGACTGTATCCAGGCAGGACATGCTTAGATGATGATAGCTCTTATGNTAGAATTAAATTAGTTGATACTCGAAGTATCTGCAAGAATTAATGAACAAATTCGTAATGTTTGGTTAAAAGTAGAGGAAGGAGGTCGTATCCTGTTGCTTCATGTTCATAAGTTTCAAGATTTTGTTTCGTATGTGTGTTTTTGCGGAGGCAGGACATGCATAGATGATGATAGCTCTTATGGTGTACTTGTAGATGAGATTCTTGTTTTGGGGCGAAAGATAACATCTTCAAAACATCATGGATCTTTAGTTTTCTTTTCGGTTTTAACCTTGGAGATTTGATGTATGGAAATATTAGGACTTAGATTGAAAGGCGTCATTTCTAGCTGAACAATAATATTTGGTTATTTCTGAATCAATACTCATACGAGAATTTATTAGTTCCTCAAACACAATTTCACGATCAATACTATTCCGGAATTGTTACCAGTTAGCGTTTTTGTAGTCCTCGAATATTTGTTTGTTTCAAAGATGTTAGTGTGGTACATGTTGCAGCAGATAAGAATATGGTTAGATGACATCTCTTTGTCCAAAGTCAGAGAAATCCATTGAAAATTTTGATAACAGAATTTCCATCGTTGAAGGAGATCGATTCTTTGATGCGGACATAAATTGGAGTTGATGTGTTGTATACGAAGAAGTTGAAGTTGCTTTGTACCTAAAAACAAGATGCGATTCCAAGATGGGTGCTTAGCATTGAGGACTCCAAATACCATAAACTCTTTGTTGTCTGGACATAGATTCCTTATATCAGAGCTGAAGTTATCTCCAAATTCAGGCGAATAAGCCGACGTCAGATTTATAGGTCTATTCTGAATGCTCACTTGAATAGATGTCTAGAAGCTCCTCAATTGGAAACAGGTCTTCATCTTCTTCAGTATTCGGACAGTATCAAAGTTGAGCAGATGAACCAGTTTTGACGTCGGCATAAGTAACACTTGAAGCAATTGAGATGTAGGTTGGATTTCTTTTTAAGTTCCAGTTATCAGTTCTTCCAGTTACTAGAGCTGGGAATTGTTGACTTTCAAGATTGAATTCTTAATAAGAACGTTGTCTGGCTTTTATCGAAGGTTTCCTAAAAGCATCATTACGTGTTTTCACGCTGGATCCTTGGCTCGATGATTGGTATTAGTGGTTTAACTTGAATAGACATACATTTTTATATTTAAAATGTCTGAATACAATTAATTTGACTTCATTATTTTGTTACCATTGTAATTGAGTACAGTAAAAACATCCATCCAAAAAGTTTCAAAAAACTACACAAATTGCAGTCAGAATCTAACATCTTTCAAATTAAATAAATGATTAATCAAGTAAGGTTTTCATTCTTCAAATTGTAAATTTTTCTTATCACATTATTCGATAGAGCAGACTCGATAGCGTCTAAAAAGTATCTAAAAACGAAAATTAAAATATACAAACCATCCAAAAAATTACCAGATATTGATCTATTCATTGCTAAATTCCAAGAAAGCGTAAAAGTATCTAAACAAAAAGCATAACAAATTCTTATATAATTTTGTTTGTATCTTTTTAGAGAATTAGAAAACCAAACAATATAGATACTTTTAAAAAACCTGTCGAAAAGACTATGAAAATTTATAATTATTTCCTGAAAGTGATTATATAAAAAAGTCCTGGACACAAACCATTAATGCATACAATTATGCTATACTCTTTATTTCAATTTATAACCTATTTCAGCCTAAAAGTAAATCAAAGTTCTTTAAAAATAATCAAAAACCACAAACCAAAACTAAAACACTAAAACACAATGATCATTAATCAGCTCAAATAATTACAATGACTCTTCAAGATTAAGACGCGTAAGATAATGACCACGAAAGAACTTTCAACATGAATATGCAACCAAAGAGTCAGTCACGTTGTAGCCATCAAGATTGACACAATGTATGAGGAGGAAGGAGAGAAAGTTCTGATTGATTACATAGGAGATTGAAATTTCAGTTTTATAACTACGCAAGAGCTATAAATATCAATTTTTCTATTCTGAAAATAGAAGAACAAAATATATAATTTTGATGGATTTCATTGCCTTTTATCTCTAAACATTATAATTTTATAAAAATTATTCCATCCCAGAGGTTATAAACTTGTTGTTTATTTTGTAGGAAATCTTTTTTCACCTGAAAAGCATGTGATTTACGGTTTCGTGCGGCTATTTTTATTCAATATTTACGAGCTTTATATTGGAAATTGAATTTTAAAGTGACTATTGTTAGTGACGAATTTGTTGTTTGTTGTACTGCTTTTGATGGTGAATTTAAAAATTTAGTTTCCAGTAGGATAGAATTGGTTCGTAAAATATACAGAGACATATGACATTGGTTCTTGTTTGTGCTTTATTTAATAATGATAGCATAGACAAATAATATAGATGGGAAAACTTTCGGAGCCTGAAATTCTTCACTGAAACAAATCAGCCTTTCTCAATGCAAATATTACTAACAGGGTGCTTTGGCTTAAGTGTAAAATATCAGGCTTCGTAAGTTTTCATATCTAAGGTTTGTCTATGATGATAGTAGCAGGATTTTAGGTGGAGTTGATTTGAGCATTGAATATGAATTTTAACTTGTATCATTTTCTTGTATTCCAAATCATTTGAAATATATTTGAATATTTAAGAACTAACGCAAATAAAATTCAATAATTCAGTAAAAACCAATAATTAGTTTAAACTGAAAATCAGGCTCCGAAAGTTTGCATATCTATAGTTTGTCTATGATGATAGCAACATAATTTTAGGTGGAATTGGTTTGAGCATGGAATATGAATTTTAACTTGTATCTTTTTCTTTATTTTTTGTATTTGAATATTGAATATTTAAGAACTAACGCAAATAAAATTCAATAATTCAGTAAAAACCAATAATTAATAATAAAAATCTATTTTTAATAGTAACCTTTTGACATGACCATTTACATAAATCAGCTGAATGTATTTTTATGATATGAGCTTTTTATGATTGTCATTTCCGATAAACGAATGAGATGATTTATGATGTTCTACTTTTTTGTCAACATGAGAAAAACTGAATAATTTAACTACCACAAAAACAAAACAAATATTAATGAAAACCTCCACATTATACTGCATTCTATATCATTACTCACAATCCCACACAATCCAATTAAAACCTTTTCTTACTAAAGATCATAATTTAATAAGCAATTAAATCCATCTAACGGAGCAGATTTTTCATATTCCTCCTTTCTCCGAAAAGCATAAGGAAAACCCTAATTCCACACCTTCAAATAATGAATTCAGCTCCCACAATGGTTTATCTTCACACAATTTCCTTACATCAAAAACAGATTAGGAGTACACAAGCAATCCAAGCATCGCAGCATCCAAACTAACAAATGCAGTCAGCCAGATCTCTCACAATAATACAAGAACGGCAAATTCCAATTCAATTACATCATAATTTCACGTTGCATGCCTTACCATTCTTTTCTCTTGGTTCGCTTCGTTGCTTACTTGCTTGCTCGCTTGTTGTAGTTAGCTGCCTGCCTGGCTGTTTTGTTGTCAAAACGTAATCTTACTCTTTAAAAAATTATACTGCTTTGCTTCGACGACGTCAACACCTCCGATTTACTAAAGCTGTTTGTATTTAAGTTTGCAGCTGCTTGACTGTATGACTGAGGTCTGTATATCTGTCTGGCTGGCTTTGTAGGTTTGTCTGTATGTCTGTCTGGTTTTGCAGGTTTGTCTTTCTGTCTAAATGTACTGCATACATGCTCTCAACAACTCACTCAATCGTCCACGCATAATCTCAAATAGACATTATCTAAAAAAAATATTCTTTCAAAAAAGTACTCACTAAAATAAAATGCACACTTACCAACCCATCCCTACCATAGCCATTACCCAATCATCACCGATTGTAACCAACCATTTTCGACCATTACCGCCATAGCCACCAATACTAATTATTTTTGGACGGATGGATTCGTTAATTTTAAAGTCATCTCTATATCAAGCGAGTGTTTTAGATATTTCTAATAAAAATAGTTAATTGTTAAAACATTCTCTAATTCAAATTTAACATTTATTTGTTGTCAGGTTTTTCTACTCACATTAAATGGCTTTTTTTTACATGTCACATTTTTTATGATGAAATTTTATTCAAATTATTCAGGATTAATACAAAAATCTCATCAAGTTAAAAATAAGCCTTTCACCGCAATAAAAACCACTCAATACAAATTAAGAAAGCACTATGTATCGAAATATTTGTCATAGCATTTCTTTTTTGACTTTACAAAGATCGTACAAAAGTTTAAAAGTAAAAATTATNGGGATTAATACAAATCTCATCAAGTTAAAAATAAGCNAGGATTAATACAAAAATCTCATCAAGTTAAAAATAAGCCTTTTACCGCAATAAAAACCACTCAATACAAATTAAGAAAGCACTATGTATCGAAATATTTGTCATAGCATTTCTTTTTTGACTTTACAAAGATCGTACAAAAGTTTAAAAGTAAAAATTATCTATGTTTAACCTTATACTGATTCCAAAAATTTACAAAATGAAGCCTTAAAACTAATAGTAAAATTTTAAAATTAGACAAGCTCTTACATTTGAATTTAATTTTTTTTAAATGTTATATTTTATAGTTTATACTTTGTTTTAAAAAAAACTATAATTTTATAACTATAATAATACATTTTAAATATTATTTAATTTAATTTAATCTTAAAAATTCAATTTGTATTATTTTAAGAATATATATTTCGAATTGTAAAAATTTAATAATTTTTTAGATTTATACAAACAACATTGCCAGAACCAAATTATTTTTCAAATGTACAGTTAAAAAAAATATAATATTTATATATATATAAATATAAATATAAATTTAACGATTTCTGTTTAATCTTACTGATTTTTTGTCAAGGTTTATATTAATTTTACAATTTATTTAGAACTGATTTTTTGTTTTTTCATTATTTTCAACATTATATAGACTTTTTTTTTACTTTTAAATTTTGTTTTGAAACTAACCTAAAAAGTTCAATTTACAAGAATTTTACAATTTTAATTATACCTTTAACACTTTTGTTTTGTTCAATAGAATTATTTTCTTTGAAATATTATTTAATTTTCGCTTTCTAATTCAAGATCGTATTTTGTTTAATTTTTGAATTATTCTTAAAATTGTAAAAAGATAATTGTTTTTCTAAGAATAGGTTAATTTTAATCTTAATATTAATCAAGATGCCATTAATGTCTCTTGGGTTTATGAAAATTTTAAGTATTTTATCCCACTGATTTTTCATATTTAAAAAAAAAGAAAGTTCCTTAAGAAGCCCTAGGAAGCTTTGTGTAAGCCATGTTTATCGTGCTGTTCTTAACTCTCTTGGGCTCAAATCCCGACATTAATACAAAAAAATTGTTGCCTTTAATATTGCGAACACATTAAATGTGTTTAATATCTGGTATGTTCAATATGCTAAATTAATGGTCAACATGACTATCGTTTAATTCCACCTGAGGCTGATATGTCTGGAATGAGAATAGATTTCAGGACTCCGGAGAAAATTCTGCAGCTAAAATAAAAAGTAAAAGTCAAAAACAGCAAAGTGGAAAACTTTAAATTCCTTTATCAAAAAAATAAATACCAACAAGAATTAAACAAAAAACATATATTTTTAAAAACTACAAAAAGAAATTAAAAAGACATTCAACTTCATAAACAATATATTACATATATCGAATCCCATTTTATTTATTAAAAAACTTTAATATACAGTTAAATTAACTTTAAAATTTAAATATTTTTCAGAAAAAACAATAAATACTATCAAGAATTTAAAATGAATAAACTTCAGAAAAACAATAAATAATGTACATTAAACTGATAATAAAAAAAAATATTACAAAAAAGAGCGAGCAACATTAAAACTCTTATAAAAATATTTCACAACAAGTACAAGAGAACAAAAATAAATAATAAATAAATCCTCTATAGTAAAAATAAAATTAAACAAAAAAACATTTATTGACATAAGTATGATTTCTTGAGATGTGATGTATTTTAAGTGGTAAATTTTCTTACTTAATCATCTCTTGCCCGGAAAGCGAGATGATGTGGGTTCGATTCCCTTCCGCACAGTTGGTTTTTTTTCCCGTGACAAAGTAGGATACACTAGCCCTTTAATATGATTTCATTTGGAACTTTACGTTCAATTTTAATCTCTGACACTATTAATTAATTCCCTAAATGAATATCACTGTAAAACTAAAATTGTAGAAGAAATTTAACTTTTGAAGAGATCATTAGGTAAGAAAATGTCCCACTTAAAAAAAATATTTAATTATAAAAAAGAACAGAAAATAGCAATTACCTAAAGTGTACTAACAAATACCTATACAAAG
>JXPG01007717.1:0-11747 GCA_001015175.1 Megaselia abdita
ACTCAAGAAAATCCCACTAAAAAATACACTACATAAAAAAATCTTTCAAGAAAATCTCGCTTAAAAAAATCACTAACAAAAATACTCCCACAAAAATATTGACGGCGAACTTGGACGGCGGCCAAAGTCCGACGGCGGCTTAAGAAAATCACACTCAAAAAAATACTCCCTCAAAAAACAATCACTAAAAAAAATTCTCCCTCAAAAATACTNAAAATCTCGCTTAAAAAAATCACTAACAAAAATACTCCCACAAAAATATTGACGGCGAACTTGGACGGCGGCCAAAGTCCGACGGCGGCTTAAGAAAATCACACTCAAAAAAATACTCCCTCAAAAAACAATCACTAAAAAAAATTCTCCCTCAAAAATACTGACGGCGAACTTCACTCTCACCGGCTGGAACTTTTCCGCTTCAAAGACCAATAAAACTCAAAATACCGGACGGACGGACACTTGGTAATTATATAGTTTGATGATGATTGTGCTACATATTTTAATGATCAGGATACTCTGAACAAAAAAAAAAATAACAGCTAAAAATGAGTAGTCAAATTATTGTAGTAGTCAAGTTTACTAAATGTAGCACTTTTTCATTTTGTTTTCGAATTTAGGTGTGAAATTCGTTAAAATTGGACCATTTTGTCTAGTAAGTGCTTTTAGACGATTAGTTTTCTTTAGACTAGTCACAAAATAGTGATTTTCGCTATTCTTTGTTTTCAGTATACATATATCAATTTAGCATTGCATATTTATTTTGTGTATTGTTATGAACATATATTTTAATTTTTGTTGATATTCCAAATATTGGGTTTACAATCTACACAGAATTTGTCTCCATCTCCCTCGGTTTGCGTCGGAAACTAGCTTCATCCGACATGCCCAAGCCACCGAAGTTGTCGCACTCTATGCACGATACAGGAGTCTTCATATAGTTCATGATTTTAAGTAGTTTAATTTGGTTGGGCAATCACTCTCACCTTCCAGTCTGACAATTCTCAGTTCGATCCTCAATGCACACGTTAGAATTTTCTTTCGTGTGAGTCGGATATACTACCTGACGCCAAATCGATGTTGATGAAATAAATGGGTACCTCAAATACACTCGTTAAAACAGCAGACATCTCATCGCTGACACTATTCAGAGGAAAAGAGAAAACTAACAACACTGATGTATAAGAGGAGCTGGTAAACACAAAGGAAGCAGACATTCCTTAATATCACTGCTACACATTGAGCCATCTTTGGCTCGTTGTGTGATTTAGTTTTTTTTTTTTTTTATTTTATAGAGCTCATGATTGTATATTATGCGCCACTCCTTGCTTGCATACATATGTAGGTCCAAAGATCATACGAAGCACCTTTTTCCCAAATACCTTCAGAAGATTTTTGTCTGCTTCTGATAATGTCCACGGCTCAGCCCCATATATCAAAACAGATATAATGAGCGTTCTGTAGATGCTTAGTTTAGTGCTTCTCCGATCCTAACAATCTACTTAACCCAAACAGTGCATCTTCCTGTCTGAAACCTTGTGGGGTGGTAAATGCTTTCAGCACTGAAATATTAAGATGAGTACCAGTTCCATCATTGCAGAATATAGCTCATTTCTAATTATACAGTCGTAAGCCTGTTTAAAATCGATAAGATTTTTTTAAATATTTGTTGTAACTCTATATTTGAAAATATTCATAATTTGAGATAACAAAGTCCTTCTTTTATTACTTTTTTCTTTGAGTGATATCCCATCAGATCCAGAATTTATGTTGTTCTTCAACTTCGATATGGTCGTTTTTATCTCCAAGGGTGGTGGTAGTTCTTCGGCATCCTCCTCAAAGATTTGACTCATTGATGTTTCAGTTGAGCCATCGCCAAGAAGTTCTGAAAAGTATTATCTTAAGCGGGCAAGAATGTCTTCATCGTTTACCAAAAGTCGGTACAGAGGGTGGTTGGTGTAGTATAGCCCTCACACTGTCTTTTCACCTGTTGGTAGAACTTTCTGGTGTCATTCCTTCCTCTCAAAGCTTCCATCTTTCTGATCTCGCCATTCTCGTGACGTCTACTCTTGGCTCAGCAAAGATGGACTGCTCTTCGTCTCGCTTCTCTATATATCTCCTTGTGCATGACCTGGATAAATATGTAGACTTTTCCACGGATTTCAGTACGGATTTAAATCCCTTGGTGGTCTGTTGCTTGGCAACCTTCGCTAAGGAAAGAGTTTTCTATAGTTAGAGATAGTGGAGAAGAGCTCCAACATCGAACTAAGTAGTATACCATGGTACTCGAAATTATAATTGCGGAATTCTTATTAAATATCCAATGCCATGTAAGAGTAAGAAGAAGCAGAGAATCATTTAAAGAAAGAAGAATCCATATTTTTAACTTAAGGATTGAGTATTTTATCATAGACAATCAATAGATCAAAGTGAAATTCCAACTTGATTTTCAGTGGAGAACATGACAATAATTTACGCCGTTGCAGCCGGCACGAAAGAAACGAACGAAGAGTTTGAAAAATGAGAAATGAAATCATGGGAAGAAGTGGACGTATGCGTTAATTTTAATTTGGTTGCGTTGTTGTGACATTTTCTGATTGGAAATATTTTCTAATATATTCTCTATATTATCTTGTACTATTATCTGAATCCCATTTTCTTAGTTAATATCGAATTTCAATATATGACATCAATTGTCCAGTGTGAAAATTTTGCGCATTTCCAAAAAATACAAATAAAACCCCATTAAAAATCAGCCACGGGCTCCGTGCCCTTGAAGTCCGCACCAGTGATAAAAGTACCTCTACCAAAAAAAGAAACCCTTTCATTCCACAATAACACACAAATAATAGCTCTCTATCTATGGGGTTTTAGGGAGATAGAGAGTGAGAGTAGCAAGATGGTACAAAGATGCAGAAGGAGGTAGAGGTGGCGGTGAATGTGAACCGAACAGAACAGAATGAATCCAAGGAAAAGAAACCCGCGAGAATTTCCCAATAGACAAAGTACATAAATATAAATTTGTATGTACGGAACGAAAAGAAAAAGGAATTATATATGGAAGAAAGTTTAACTAAAAAATGGTATGCAGTAGAAAAATATTAGTTGGATCTTGGATAGATATTTCCCTGTAGATTTTCTATCTATGACACATGTGGGAATGTGATAATTTTATGCTCCAAGTATGAGAAAATGAATGAACTGAATATAGGAGGTTGGCTGGATATATATATATATATATAACAACATGGTATAGAGAAAGAGAAGAGATGATGCTGCTACTATACTATATCTGTCTTTGGCACTATACTGCTTTCTATACACAGATGCATAGAGAATAGTTAGGAGGAGGAAATGCTTTTAGCTTCATTTATATCTAAGAGTCTGTTTGACAGGTGTCAAGGGTGCTTGGTGTCTATGGAATGTTCTCTTCCTCACTCTCTCCTATACAAAATATGGTAATATGTTAATTTCGAAATAAAGGTTTTGTATATAAATAACTATATAGATTCTATAGTTCTTTGGAGATTTTGGGAAACAACTAATTGTATTATTTTTCGTTCGGTTTCCCTCACGGGATTCCATATTGCGATTCAGTTTTTTGTTCTTTTTATTTAAATGTATATGGTTGAGGAATTGGCTTATCAATAGACATTCTTACAAATATAGAGATTTTAGTCATTCGAAGGTCGAAACTATTAATTTACCTGTCGGTAAACCCGACAAAGCCCTCTATATATAGAAACCTTGTAATAAAATCAACTAGAGACATCGAACCTTAAATAGTCAAACCACAAACCTTCAAGGAGAATTGAGAAACCAACACCAAACATTCGAACCCAAAATAACCAAAGCACAAACCTTAATCACATTAAAACCCAATTAACACCCCATTCTTTAAAATTAAAATCCAAAATAAAAGACTCGGTATGAAAACCATTATCTTCCGCTACAAAAACCATAAAATTAATAACCATTCCATCTTCTTTCATATCATCACATCTCTCTGTCATATCAACTAACTAACGAACATCTAGTATCGAATTTAAAGCGCCTATATTAAACAACAAACATATTTTCGGGGAATCCCCTCTGGAATATATGTAACAAAATTTTCCATCATAACAAATAGCATTAAAACATAAATACACTTTCTAACACTACATTCACAATGGTAGTGATAGTGAAACATGGTACACTGAGCTACTATAGCTATGAGAATTGTGTATGGAGAGGAGGTAAGCAAGCAAGCACACATGATTCTGTTTATTCTCCTACTCTACTCTAATAGAACAGAACAGCAGCACGTTGTTCTGTTCTGGTTCACATTTCCTTTTCGGGAAAACTCCATGCCATACCATACCAACCTCCTCCTTTCTCTACCCCTATCAACTACTCCTTGTCCCTTTTCGACTCTCTCTCACTCGACCCATTGATATATTCCTCTATAATAGTAAATGTTGTGTTGTTAAATTGTATTCCCTTATCTATTCTCTGGTGCTCTCTATACTCTTCACTCTACATAGAGAGAATTATATTCCTGTTCAATATTGGGATTAGGGTGGTATTTTTGGAAGACTTGAGGTTATTGATCAATTTCATTAGTCTTAACTTTGGGATTATTTCATATGACAACATTCAGGTTTTGGTCGTTAGTAATAATTAAGCTGATGTGGGTAATTTACTTACAAATGTAGGAAAAATACCTACGTGTTGTATTTACCCATGCAAGTACTAAAAATACATATATGCTTCGTAATAAGAGAGATACCAAAATATAAATGGATGTGGGTAATTTACTTACAAATGTAGGAAAAATACTTACATCAAAAAATCATCCGTTACGATATAACGAATAATTTGGTTTACATTTAAGACAATGGATTTTTATGTTACAAAGCTTAATGTTTTTGTATTATTTAATTATTTATGCATATTCAAAAATTGACAAATATTTTCAAAATAATAAATAACAATTTTGTAAAACGAAACTCTTCATTTAATTTGAAAAATTATAAATATTTGTTTTCCTAAAATCCTAAAAAATTTCAAAATAAATAAATTGCTAAATATTTAAAAATAATTTGTTCTAAAAATGTTAAAAATTAGTACATTTTTTCAAAAATTTAAATGTTTAAAGGTATACATTTCTAATATTTTTAAAAAATAAAAAATAAAAAATATAAAATAAAAAACAAAAAATAAAAAATAAAAAATAAAAAATAAAAAATAAAATAAAACATAAAAACTTGGAATTAAATGAAATTTGATTATAAATTGTTTATGATATTTTTTAAAATTGTTGTTTTTTTATATTAAGCATTGTAGTAAAAATATTAATTTTCAAAAATATTCAAATTTTGAAAAATATTTTCAAATAATAGAAACAAAATTTAAAAACAAATTAATTAAATTTAATTTTTTTTGTTTTAAATATTTAATCCTAAAAATGTTTAAAAATAAGTATAGATTTTAAAAAATTATCAAAAATATAAATGTTTAAATACTTTAAATTCTAATATTTTAAAAACATGAAAATAAACATTTTAAAAAGATTAATTTATTTCAAGATTATTGCAGTTAAAAATAGGGATTTTTATGTTACAAAGTTTAATTTTATTTTTTTTAATTTTTTAAAATTTTTAAAAATAAGTATAGATGTTAAAAAAAATTATAAAAAAATTCTAGCTTCTTAAAATACGGAAATAAAAACTTAAATTTGTTTCCTTTATTTCACTAACTAAACTAAAAAATGTGGATTTTTAGAATTATTTGTTTGCATTTTTTTTATTATTTTAAAATTAAGCATGGACAAAAAAAATTTAAATTTTCATACACTTAAAGAAGTATTTTCAAAATCATAAAAAACAAATTATGAAAATTAAATTAGTTTATTTTATTTTCAAGATTATTAGAACGTAAAAATATGAATTTTAATTTCAAGTTTATTGGAGCTAAAAATAAAAACTTTTAAAATTAATTTTTTACTTTTTCAAACATTTCAAAATATTTTCAAAATAATAAATAAAAATTTTAAAAAATCTTCATTTAATTTGAAAAGTTAGAAATTTTTTTTTTAATGATTATTAAGTTAAAAAATAAATATAGATTTTATCAGAAATCCAGATGTTGAAATTCTAATATTTTTAATAGTATATAAAAATAAAAATTAAAACAACATTAGGTTGATTCAAGATTTTTGGAACTGGATTTTGGTTTTTAATAAATATCAAATTTGAAAATAAATTTGTTGTAATATTTTTCAAATTTTGTGTCCTTTTTTAATTAAGCATTAACAATAAAATTATTAATTTTCAAAAATCCTAATATTTTTCAAATATGAAAATAAAAAATTAAACAAGTTTTATTTGTTTAAAGATTTTTGGGACTAAAATATTATTAAATTTAAAAATTTGTTTTTTTTTTGAGTCAGAAATATTAAAATTTTGAAAAACATTTTGAAATTTAGAAGAACTCTTCCTTAAAATATTTGTTTTTTTCAACAATATTTAATCCTAAACATGTTTAAAAATAATTATAGATTTAAAAAAATTATCAAAAATCTGAATGTTCCAAGAATTTTTAATATTTTTAGTATATGAAAGTACAATAAAAATAGCGATTTTTGTTTTTTAATAAATACTAAATTTAATTTTTGTTATAATTTAGTTTTTCTATCAAACGAAAAAGAAAACAAAGAAGAATCAAACAAATGCCAACATTAATAATTAACAATAAATATGTAAAATAAATCAAAAATACTAACAAATAAAATTTAAGAAAAATATTTAAAATAACTATAAATTTCAAAAAAATATGGAAAATCCGAATGTTTTAAGATATGAATTTTCTAATATTTTTTTAAATGTTGTTTTTTTTAAATAGACAATAAAATTATGAATCTAACAAAAAAATATCAAACGAAAAAGAAAACAACGAAGAATCAAACAAATGCCAACATTAATCATTAAAAATAAACATATAAAATAAATCAAAAATACTAACAAATAAAATTTAAGAAAAATATTACAAAATTAAACATAGTTTTAAAATCAAACATAAAACTTAAGAAATATTTGTAAATATGGACAATCAAAATACTAATTTTCAAAAATATAGAATATTTTTTAATTTTAAAATAAATATATATAGATTTAAACAAAATATTAATAATATTATTATTTATCATTAAAATGTTTAAAAATATTATTAAAGTTTTAAAAAATATAACAAAGAAATATAAATTTAAAAATTTAATAATTAGTTTTTTATTTTAATGGTTGTTTTAAAAATAAAATATGAAATCTGAAAGTTTAGAATGTTGAATTGCTAAATTTAGAAACAACCTATAAAAGAAAAGTCAAAAGCTTCAGGACTCAAATTTTTCATAAATTTTGAAACAAATCATAAATTAAAAAAACAAAAAACACAAATGAGGAATGTAATGTTAAATTACTTATTTTAATAAAGTTTAAAAATCTAAGGTCTCGAAATTCAAAAACAGTAATTAAAACAAAATTATAATGTAACGATTTTAAGTAACGGTTATTTTTTGAGTATCCTGGAATTATTCAGTTATGCTATTTTTCGAGTATCGTTATTTTAAAAAGAAAGTTATAACGCGTTATCAGTTATTGTTACCGTTATGTTTGTCATAACTCGTGTTGGGTCTTGGAGTCAGGAATAATGTTTTGAAGGCATAGATTAAAGAAGTCATAGGATAATGCATCGCCTTGGCGGAAACCTCGCTTGGTAGTGATTCCATGTCTGTTGAGCTTACATGGTATTCCGAAAAGGTGGTGAGTTCCGAGTTGAAATTCCAGTGTCGAAGGACACATTGGTAACTCCGATGATGTCGTTTAGGAGGGGTTTCAGGTTTTCACAAAGGATTGATGAGAAAATCTTATAGGATAAGTTTAGGATACTGATTCCTCCGTAATTGGAGCATAGCTTTTTGTCACCTTTCTTATGAATTGGATTAATTCAACTGGTATTCCACTGATCCATCCATGTTTCATTTCGTTCAATGATCTGGTGTATGTGATCCACTAACTTCTCCCCACCGCCTTTGAAAAGCTCATTAGGAATGTTGTCCAGCCTCGATCGCCGTAAATAGGTGGCTAATGAGGTTTCAATGGCCTTGTCATTAAGTGTGTCTCGAAAATAAACAACACATCGATTTGGTCGTTCATTTATTCGGTTGTAGAACTATATACATATGTTATACTATTTACCTTACATTTATTCTTTCAAGAGGTCATACTTTAATCCAACCTTACATCAAACTTTACTTCTCGTCCCCAAGATATCGTGATGACATCTCTATGATATCATTTGTGTATCACGATTTTTCGTACTAATATAATAATAAAGTTCTACCGATGGTTTCTAAAAACCAGACAATCATCCCTGGCTTATCTTCATCATTTTGTGATATCATAAAGATGTCATTACGATATCGTGGGGACAAAAACTTTGACAATGACGCAATTCTTTAAAAATGTCTTTATATTTATCCTTACACCTTACGCCTTTGAAAAGCTCAGTGGGAATGTTGTCCAGCCTCGATCGCCGTAAATAGGTGGCTAATGAGGTTTCAATGGCCTTGTCATTAAGTGTGTCTAGAAAATAATCAGTACATCGATTTGGTCGTTCATTTATTTTGTTATAGAACTTTCTTAAATCAATTGTATTTCCCTGAATGATACATTAAAGCTTATATATGTTATACTTCTTTCCTTACATTTATTCTTTCAAGAAGTCATACTTTCATCAGACTACCCAAGATATCGTGGTTACATCTCTATGATATCATTTGCGTATAACGATTATTAATATAATAATAAAGTTCTACCGATAGTTTCTAAAAACCAGACAATCATCCCTGGCTTATCTTCATCATTTTGTGATATCATGAAGATGTCATTACGATATCGTGGGGACAAAAACTTTGACAATGACGCAATTCTTTGAAAATTTCTTTATATTTATCCTTACACCAAACTTTACATCAACAATTTCAATCAGATGTACGACAAAAACCAAACAATTCCTTCCTTCCATCATGTAAAGAATTCATAAAGTCAGACCTACCCTACAATAAATGTACAACATACACATAGAGTATATTTTATGTGGAGTTATGGGGATTTCATCTACGTTCCCTTGGGAGTAAATTTCATTTTATTTCGGTGTATATATTCGGTTGCAAAAAGTTCTCTTTCTCCTTACCGCACTGCAAGTGGGAGAGAAGCTTTTCTGATTGAGAGGAATTTTTTGTTTGGTTCTCTGGTTTGGTTTGGTGTGAAGTGTCTTTACTGTTCAAAAAGCTAAAAGTGAATCCTTGGGGAGATCAGAAGAGACAGAATAAGAGCAAAAGAGAGATGGGGGTGGTTGGGGTGATTGCTATATAGATAGGCAAAGCAGTCTCTCACACAGGAACACAGAGTATAGAAGAAAAAAACAAGTAAGCAAACCATTAAGAGGGAAAGGAATTCCCTTGGGAAACTCTCGTTTTCATCCTTTTATAATACAACATTTCTATAGAGCCAGCAAGGATAAATCCCACATTAGGGAATTTAAATTTCTATTTTTCTGAATTGATGGAGTTCAGACAACAACAGCTCTACAGTACGAGTAGCAGCAGCACAGCACAGCACAGCACCACCAGCGCAACATCACACCGACACGACGACACTAGTAGGAATATAAGCAGCATTAGTGGATGGATGGCAGTTATAGAACAGAACAGAACAGCGGCAGCGGCACAGTTACAAAACTGAAAGTTTTATTCAAAAAATTACTAGTGGAAATGGGTGATGCAGAGAATCCAATGAGATTTTAAAAATTTATTATTATTATTTCATTTTTGGAAATAATGTCATGGCTTTGTGATATTTAGTTTGAAATTTTTGCGAAATTCCTAAGAGAATATTCTTGGTTTTCGGATTCGGATGGTACGATAGGATACACCTACTGAATTGGATGATGGTTGTTTGTTTGGGCTTTGAATTGTATTCTATTGGATTGATGGTAGGACAGCAGATTTTCTCGTGGGGATACCATACCGGCTTTTTTGTATGTCTAAGTCTTATGATTGTATTTGTCTTGATTTTATTGTTGGGCTTAATATAATATTGATACGCATAAAATATTAAACGTTCAAGATATGCAAGAGCATTATTAAATTTATTAAACTAAGACAACTTCGGTTTCTTGTAATCAGCACGTCTGCTTAGACAGGCAAGATATTTAAAACTGACAAAATCTTGAACTCTAACATTTGTAATATGAGATTTCGGAATTGGTTTAGTGTAATACATATGCATTTCATAACATAACCTTCCCGAGTTCAAATCACACTATTTTCGTCTACATGTTTTTTTTTCTTATATTTGGTTAGTTAATGCACCAACCAAAAAAGTAATATAGAATACAAGAACCATTTGACGCTTACAGCATTTTTCATATGATTTTATTGAATTTAGTCCATATTCTTCCAGAATTGAAATCTCTTGACCATTTCCTGTTTTTTATTTAATTGATGACGTTAACTTATTAAGTGTATTTTCCCATATAACAATTTTTAAGAAAGATGTCGTAGGATATCACTGTCTCATTGGTTCCCAACGTTATCGTGGTAATATCTATATGATAAGTTGATACCATTTGTATATAACCCAAAGAATATCTTGAACCGATAACAAAAGGGCTAATTTTATTGTCACGAGAAAGTCTCAGTGGACTTTTGTCATTGATAAAAATATATGATATCATGGAGATGTCATCGCTGGGCAGACATAGTATTGCGGATTAATTTTGATCAGGTATTTGCATCGTTACGTTGTACATCTTATATATATATATAATTATAACGTTATTTAATTCGTTACGTTATAGCAATTTTTCAATGTAACCGTTATTTCAAATGTTAATCATTTGGTTATAATGGATTTTTTGTTTCACAAATGTATAGTGTTTTTGCTATTAAATCAATATGTCTTGTAACTTGTATGATTGTGGGTTTGTATGCTTGTTCCTTATACAAATCTACACGGATTATCCGATTCTGACCAAATTTGTAAAATGTGTTCCTTGAAATCTTAGACATTACTTTTCGTAACGTTACGTGAAGGTTTATGTTACGTTTTGAGCATAATTTTCTGTTTCTTTATGATATTCCACTTTAGAACATATTCAATATGGGTATCGTTGGACGGGGAATTTTAAGAGAAGTCATGAAACTTATGTGGAATCGATTTCTGATATTGGAATAGGTTCCAAGATTCCAGAAAGATTCCGTGGAAACAATTTGCTTTTCACAATATTGGTATCGTTGGACGGGGAATTTTCAGAGGAGTCAGGAAATGTGTGTGGAATCAATTTCTATGATGGGAATATGTTCTAAGATTCCAGAAACGATTCCAAGTCAAAATGTTAATTTAATCTTGAGAGGAGTTAGAAAATATATGTTTAACCGATTTCTGGGATGGTAATAAGTTAAGATTGAAGAAACGCTTCCTTATTATGTTTGAAATCAAATTGAATAGTCGGAGTTTTAGCGATTTAAGTTGCTTGAAGTCTGGAACATACGATATAGCTTATTGAATATTAGGAGTAGTTCCAGATGCGGCTTCATAGAAAATCCTTTATCTTCCGCGAAACAAAAAATCCAGAAACAGCAAACTCAAAAATGTTAATTCCCTCATCAACACCATAAATACCCTCAAAAACTAAAAAAAAAAAAAAAAAAA
>JXPG01007737.1:0-13002 GCA_001015175.1 Megaselia abdita
GTTAGGCCCTTTGTCCTGTGAACGGCTCATAAAAAAATGAAGTTGCTGACAAGAAGAAGCTTTGCGCTTTTGTTGCATAATCATGAAATATGTATCTAAGAAAAATCATAGAACAATATCGCTGCTCCAACCAGTCGCCAAGCTCTTGATAAAACCCCAACACAATCACTGCACTTCAAAGAATCCAACATCACATTCAATACGGAATGAACGCCAAAATGCCACACCTAAGAACAATTATATTCGCATTGGACATGTCCAAGGCTTTCGAAACCGTCAATCTAATCCTTACTCTTCCGGAAATGTCAAAACTCATCGGATCATGAGGATTGAACTCAGAATCGTCAGACTGAAAGGCGAGAGTGCTAGCACCTATACCAACCAACTACCTAATTAGAGAGACGCGTTATTTTGATCAGTTCTGACCACACTTTTATTGAGTAGGCTTCATATTATATTTGAATGTTTAAGATACTCATTATAAGAATATTTATCAAACTAAATTTGCTTTTTATATATAATTTACTGTCGTACTTGGAACATATGTACATGATGTTTTTTTATTAGCATAGCTCAAAAAATCCCCAATCCATTAAAAAAAAATATCAGAAATCGCTTTGTCCGTTTGCCGTTAACCTTTTGCAACGTAAATTTGAAGGGGTAAACATTGTGGATAAGTGATATCTCATTTTAAAGGTCTAGCTGACTACTACAAACTGCAATTAACAGAATTTTGAATGGATAACACCAGATGGCGCTAGCGCTTAAATTCTAGAAGCTTCCATTTAAATTTTTTTTTCATGTTATCATTACTTTTTGGAGTTTTTGAATGCAGTGGCGTAGGGGCGAAAACAATAAAATGGCCTATACGGTATCAATAAGGCCAACAAACCATCATTAAAATTTTGAAAATACATGGTCGTAGGAAACGGGGTAACTAAAGCAATATGTGGATAACTTCGTTATCTCGAATCATATAGGGTCGCGTGATACATAATTTTGAAGGTATTAATGAGGCGCATAAACCCTCATCGCAATTTTGGAAATACAAGGACGTAGGAAACTGGCAACTAAAGCTAAATCTGGATAACTTCGTTACTTTTAGAGACACGTTTTTGAAGGCATTAATAAATCACATAAGTCCTAATCACAATTTTAGAAATACAAATACGTAGGAAAGGAAATAGTTTTTATAGACTTCATGATTCTTAATATGATTTTTATGGTTCCTAATATATTATACGAAGTGAAGATATTGCCAGAGGCTGTGAATGGGGCAATTTTATTGCTACTACGGAACGTAGTTCTACTGCACCGCTTCATTTTCTGTAGGCTACATAATACAGAAACGTCACGGATATTTCTAAATTGTGTACAATATTTTAAGATGATTGGATTATTTTGCATGAACTTCAATTATTTTTTAAGGCTTTCTTTTTTGCTGGGATTTTGATGAAAATTATTAAGTATTTAGCAGAAATTTCGAAACAAAATTTCATTAATTTGTTCAAGAATTTTACCCTTTTGCAATTCCTCTTAAAATACTATACTTCAAGAGTGTATGGNAAAATTTCATTAATTTGTTCAAGAATGTTACCCTTTTCCAATTTCTCTTAAAATACTATACTTCAAGAGTGTATGGGAAACATTGTAAAGATTTAATTAATACGCATAAGTCAAAAAAAATCTCATACACTGATCCACCCTTCGTAAATCTCATTACCAATTGTCTGGTTACTCATAGCCAACAAATAACTGAACTCCCTTCTATTGGATGCCGCGCCATTGAATAATTCTGATTGATGTGTGCATCAAAAAACAACAACCACAACAAAGAAACCAAGTAAACTGCAAACAACATAAAATAATACCGGTCCAAACAACCCCTAAAGTTAATAAGCTGTTGCTATAGGACTGCCAAGTAAAATGTTCCAACCAAGTTTCTAAAAGTTTAATCAATACGATTTGAGTCAAGTAGAAAACTGAAAAGCTAAAAGATGGATGAACCTATGCTAGGAGGAGATAAATCCGGATCTGGTAGTGTTCATGAGCCTCTTGTTCCCGATGAAATTACTGAAGAATTTTATGACGACTTGTGCAATAAACTAAAAGAAATTCAGAAGATCTTCAAAATCAAAGACATCCAAGAACACGTCGACAATTTGGAAAGAATTATTCTCGTTTGCGAATACTTCCAAGAAAAGTTAGCCGATGAGGAGAAGAAGTGTGCAGGCTTACAAAATGACGTGGTCGAAGCTAATCAGAAATATGTGGATGTTATTGAGCTTTCCAGTCTGGATAAAGAAGCTATTAACGAGCTTCGTGGGGTTATTGAGCACGCCTGGAGGCAAAAAGATGCTGCTCAACTAAGAGAGCAAGAAGCTATGGATGAGTCGACAATGTTACGAGAGAAAATGGAACATATGGAAGTTCTACTTCAAAGATATATGGACCAATCCAGGAGCAAATTTAATGAGTAGGTTTTCTTGATGAAAATAACATATTCTTTTAATATATAATTTTAGTGAAGCAAAAATGGACGACTTAGAGAAGCAGAAAGTCTTGAAAACGGAGATAAACGAACTTCAAAATAAGCTCGCTTTTCAGAGAAACTACATCAATAACTTGGAGGAGACATGTCAGGACCTCGAGAAAAAAGTCAAGAAGCTGTCGCAGAGTGTTGATGTAGGTTTACCTTTATTTGATATAAGTGTTTAGTACAAAATATACAACTTTTAATAGGAAACTTCATCTGAAGCTTACAAGGAAAAGAAACGCGCTGACCATTTAGAAGTCGACTTGAACAATTTAAGAGTTGAACACAACAAACTAACTGAAATGAGGGAGCAAGAAAGAAAAAACAATGAAAACTTGACCAGGAACAGAATTAAACAGAATCTTCAGATACTTTCACTTAGAACAAACATAGGAAGATCGAGGAGTTTGTACAATGGAGCTCTTCAAAAAATGACTAAGCTCCAAGGCGACCTGGACAATGCTCATAATGAGACCAGTAAATATAAAAACCAGTTGCAAATCAAATGCTCACTTCTAAAGCTGCGAGAGAACGAGCTGGCCAAACTGAATATTCAAAAGAACAATTTATTTAGTTCAAAAGAATCGGCTTTGAGAAAACAAGCAGCAGCGTTAAGTTCCAAGAGTAAACTTGAAGATGACTTTTCTCAGTTGATGTAAGTTTTCCTTAGGAAATATATATTTATATGAAAAATTCTTAGATGTTTAAAGGCCACAGGTAAAATATATAGTAAGCAATGATAATTTACGAGTCAAGTNCTTTGAGAAAACAAGCAGCAGCGTTAAGTTCCAAGAGTAAACTTGAAGATGACTTTTCTCAGTTGATGTAAGTTTTCCTTAGGAAATATATATTTATATGAAAAATTCTTAGATGTGTAAAGGCCAGTAAGTAAGTAAAATATATAGTAAGCAATGATAATTTACGNTTAAAGGCCACAGGTAAAATATATAGTAAGCAATGATAATTTACGAGTCAAGTAAAGAGTAAATAATTGATTTCGTAAAAAAAAAAGTTCGAAATGTTTTAATAGATTTTCGAACCTTACATTGCAAAGAAAGAACTTATATTCAAATAAATTACAGAAAAGTATTTTTAATTTTTTTAAAAAATATTTTGCAATTTATTTATTGTTTGTTTTTTTTTTTTACAATTTTAACTTTAATTTATAAGCTATAGAGAACGATACGATTGAGAACNATATTTTTTTTTTTTTAAATATATTTTGCAATTTATTTTATGTTTGTTTTTTTTTTTTTACAATTTTAACTTTAATATATAAGCTATAGAGAACGATACGATTGAGAACGAACAAAAATCTAAATAGTTTCCAGGCGAAAATCTAAGCAAGACATTTAGAAGACCGACGTTTACAATTGGTCTTATAAGATTAGAATTTAGAATTTAAATAGTTAATATTTTGCAAGACGTATCTAAGAATTATGTTTAGAAATCATCTGGTAATTTCAAAGATATCTTCTAAACCATTATCAAGCATTTACAAAGGCTCTTTAAAAGAATTTTCCTAAAAAAAATATTTAATGATACATATTATTTTGAGTGGGTTACATATTTTGTTCATGCTCTATTGATAAAAATTTACATATTTTGATTGTTTTCAACATTTTACATATTTCAATGAGTAACTTACATACTAAAATATGCAGTCTACTCAATAAATGTGTGTTGAGAAGTGATCAAAAGGCATCAATTTATAAAAATTATTGTTTACTTAATGACAATTATATGTAAAATATCAAATCGAGTTAAGATATCGAATTGAGACGAGTAAAATTCTAATACCGAACATTTTTTTTAATGATAAAAAGTTTTTCTTTCATATTCCGTGATTTCATAACTTCTATTTTCCAAATCCTTTCGCAAAAGAGAAAATCAACGACAGGTTTCGAACCTAGAAGTCTAGTGTGGGATACACATGCTCTACAAACTAGACTATTTAGCAAAACCAAATGGCTCTCAAAGTCTATATTTTTTAATTATTACATCTAACAAAAATACCCTAAATTAAAATAAAAATCTATTCCCAGGAACCAAATGAATAGCCAAGAAAAAGAGATGTCATCGATGAGAAAGTTAGTGGAAAAGCTTCAGGCTCAAATCAGTAACTTACAAAAGGAAAGGGATGCTTTGAAAAAAGACCTAAACGTAGAAAAGATATCTTCAAAGGAAGTCCAAAATTCTTTCGATGACTGTCAAAGGGAGAAGAAATCTCTCAACTTGATAATCGAAGATTTGCACATAAAAATATCTAAGATTGAGTCCGAAACATCAAAAGCGATGAATAGCACAAAGAAGAAAATGCTGGAAATTCAAGACTTGACTGAGAAAATTATAAGCATGGAATGTAAGTGAGAATCAAAGAAAAATTTATATTTAAATAGAATTCCCATTCCAGTGACAATCGGACAAAAGACCATCAACGAAGCCGATTTGAAAAGAAAACTGGTAGAATACACAAAGTCTCAAAACAATTCCCAAGAAGAAATGGAGAACTTAAAGAACCAAAATACAACACTTCACAGACAGGTGGAACACTTAGAGCACCAAATTTTCAACCACAAAGAAACCATTGCCCAATCGAACGAAACCACTAAAGTGATTAGGGAAGAAATTGTTCAGAAGGATAAACTTATTACAAATTTGCAACATCAAATCGATTTGTTAGAGAAACAAGTGAGGAATATAAAAATCGATTACAGGAAGCGGCAACTCGGGGAGTATCAAGTAAAAGTCGACCTGAAGGAGAAGAAAAAAGAAAACGATGTTTTTACAAAGTCGATAAAGTGCGATGAGAAAACCATAACACAATTACGCAAGGAGAAGGATACCATTATCAAGGAGAAGAATACAGTTTGTGTGAAATTGAAAAGGAAATCTAATGAGTGTCAGAAGATTCAGGATAAATTGATAACACTGCAAAAGAGCTTCGATTCTATTGAGAAACAATACGGAGACAGTACACAAAGCATTCGTCTGATGAAAATCGAAATTCAAAATCTACAAACGGAGAAGGATGTCTTAGTAGCTGAAAGGGAAACCGCATCCAGGCTACGACATGAACTGTTGCAAATTCATAGAGTACTCAATCAGGAGAGAATCAAAGGGAAAGCATTGCAGGAACAACTGTTGACACCTATCAATGTACACAGGTGAGAGACACTTTTCGGTTCGATGGTTTTTTTATTTGAGGCTTGGTTATGTTTGGGTTTCTTTTGATTGGTTTCTTTAACAACAAGTATTTTTGGTTTGTAGAAACAATTCGTTGTAGAACAAGTATTTTGCTTTTGACGATATTACCAGAGGTTCCTTAGTATATATGGATGTATAGTAAAATGTTATTGATAAAATATAACATACCCAAGTGGTTCTACTTGTTTGCATTTAGTGAACATTTACTGAAAATTCAAGTACTGTGTATATGTGTTTCATTAAATAATTGTTAAACTTTCCGGTAATTTTGTGTTTAAGTTATGTTTAGATGATGCTTAGTGAACCTTTATTAATTTAATGTTTAAAAGGCTTCTCAAGCTATTAAAATTAAAACAAATAACAACTGAATTTATTACTAATTGAATGTTTAAAAGGCTTCTCAAGCTATTAAAATTAAAACAAATAACAACTGAATTTATATGAACCGTCTTTTAACTTTTTAAGCGAAAATGTAACGCTGAATATATCAAATACTCTGAATCCACCTTGATTACTAAACAGTACCTAAACATAACTTAAACCCAAAATTACCAAAAAAGTTAAACAAATGTTTATTTAGCATAGAAGAGTTCTCTGAAACATTTTATATATATTTTCTATGCAGAGTACTTGAAATTCCAGCGATTTCAGTCAATGTCCACTAAATGGGAGCTGGGCAATGCTTGAAATTTGCTTGAGAAGGGATACATTTTTGTTTGGTTTTAAAGACGTATTAAAAAATCATAGACATTTCAAATCTTCTCTTTTTTTTCAAATACACTGACAATACAAGTTTAAAGTTCTATACCTTTTAGGGGTACAAAAAGTAATATTTAAATATGAGTAAAAAAAATGATTCAAGAATTACGCTTTAAATATATAGTAAATAAAAAATTACTGAAATATTTATCCAAAAATGTATTCATATGTCACTCTTATATTTAAGTAGATTCTTATCGGAGAAAAATAGATTTTTATTCAAATATGTATATGAAATATAATTCAAAATACTCTAAAAATCAATAACTAATAATAGTGCAATATAAGTAAAATTAAAGTAATAGAATATAATCTAGCACAAACAAAATTATAGAATTTCACCATCGAGCAGAGTGGAATAAATTGAAATTCACACCAAAATGGTGTAGGAATCGAACACTTTACCCTTTTTGGTGTTAAGTCTCAAACAACCCTTTTCTAGGAGTAGTTTTGTCCTTCTACTCTTTGAAGGGGTAGTTACATTATCCATTTTTATTTTCAGTGTAGGAAATAAATTAATAATGTTGTTCTTCAACATTTTANCTTGAAGGGGTAGTTACATTACCCATTTTTATTTTCAGTGTAGGAGATAAATTAATAATGTTGTTCTTCAACATTTTAAATAAATTCTACAATATTATGAGACCCCATATTATCATATGCTAAAAATGTTGACAAAAAAAAAAAACAAATTTATTTTGTTTTATTTAAAATAAAGCCTTTTTAAGTTCTAAAAACCCCTATGTAAAGTATTCTAATTAATTTTACTATGATTTGTTTATGCATTTTGAATTTAAAAATTGCAATTTGAACAATATCTTAGAAATGACTTTTCATTTCATTATTTTTAAACAAAAAATATGACAAACTTTAAAAATTAATATTTGTGTTAAAAAACATATTTTATTTTTAACATTTAATCTTTGAATTTATTTTTAAATCATTTTTTTTATATATTTTTCTCAAAATTCCATGAATTTCAATTTAAAATTTTGTTTTATAATTTTATTTAATCTTAAATGTTCAATTTGTATTATATCTAAAATATTTATTTTTTAATTTCATTAAATTAAATATTTTCAAGAAATCTTAAAAATGGTTTAAATAAAAATCTGCTTTGGAACCTTATTTTAAGAATTACTTTGTATTATAATTTCAACATTTTTTGTTAAAGAAATATATGTTTAAAATAAATGTTGTATGTAGTTTTAGTTTGATGTAGTTTATTTTTAAATACATTTTTAAGACTCTGAATTTAATTTTAAATTATTGTTATTATTTGTTTATATTTTTTGAAACATTATCTAAGTTTAATTTTTAAAATTTATTTAAATTTATGTTTCTTTAGTTAATTTTAAGATTATTTTTTGGAAGCACTTTGTTTTGAATTTCTGATTTTTTGAAATTAAGGTATTTGAATTAAAATATGGAATTTCTTAATGCAATTAAAAGAATCTTGTCATAGCTATTTTAGTGTTGGAAGTTCCATGAGTTTTCCTAATGGTGTTATCTGACTTTTTAAAATTTTAGAGTTCTTCGGCCTTGAAAATGAAAAACTAAAATTAACAAAGAAATATCTAATGAAATGTTTAAAAAATTATTGCTGGGAGATTTTCATCAGTTTTATAGCTTTAAATTAAAATAATATCTCTTTTTATAAATATAACAAACCGTTATAAGCCCTAGATAGCCTTTGTTTGAACTCTGTCTGTCTTGTTGAGAAAATCTTTTTATTTTTTGTTAGAAAATAATATTTAATTTTGAAATCCTAAAACCAGAGAAAAGGTGAATTTGTTTGCACTAAAGCTCAGATTTTTATAATTTTTTACATAAAGTGCTGACATTTTTCGATTTTTGTTGGATTTAGCCATTTTAAATGGTCAAAGATACACACAAAGTTGCTGATATTTAGCACACTATTTGTGCTTTTTTTTATTTTTTAAAAACTAACCTTTTTAAAAATTAAAAAAATAAATATTATTCGAAAAACACTTAAAAAGTTTTCAAAAGTAATCAATTTTTTATAGGCCAATTATTAATTATTATAGAAGGTAAACCCTAAAAATACATTTACAAAATACATACATTTAATGTAAAATAAAATTGGGACTTAGCATGTTTCCTTTCACTTCGAGTCCCGATTTTTGTTTAATATTTTTTGAACTTCAAAATGCAAAATTTAATGCAGTGAGAATAACTTTTTTTTCTGAGTGCAATGTAGACTAATTCTTTTTGTTTGGATTGACAGAATACTAACAAAAAATCTCTTTTAAGCTTAATTCGATTCTTTCACATTTCCCTTTATATCTACTAATAAATATTCAATAAATTATGAATAACATCCCCAAAAAAACACATAAACAAGTATAAAACAAAGTGAAACAAAAAATTGATATTCAATATTTTTCATGGCAACAATCAACCACTTTGCATCATCAATCCATCCCCATATTCATCAGCTGGAGAATTCTACGTGGAAGTAATCCCGATAAAATGGATTCCATCCATAAAGTGCAAGGATTACAAAGGTAAATATATATCAATAAATAAACTGAACATTTCACATGAATAAAATGATGGAAATCACAAATCAAATAACACAGGCGAATTTTAATGCAAAATAATACAGTCGAGAGTCTACAGAATGATCTACGGGATGCTAGAATGCTGTATTCATTGCTGAAGGAGTTCCTATTGAAGTTACCAACATACAAAACAAAAGAGAAACTGAATGAGGTGCTGTTCGAATTGCGAACCAAGGATAATAAATTGAAAGCTTTGACAGCTGAACTGAATGCAAAGGGTGTCGATGAAAGAGCTAAAGACAATCTATTGGAGATGGTGAAAACGAATTTGAAGAACACCATGGTGCAACTGAACAAAGAGAAGCAAACAAATCGGAAATTACACGAGGACAACCAATTCGTGCAAATGCAAGTGGGCTCATCAAATATGCAGACACCAATTCTAGTATTCAGAACATTGGGAGCTGGATTCAAAGTTAATGCATAATTTACTCAGCGTTTCATATATATATATATATATCTATACGATGTAGGATTGATGTTGTCCGTTTATTGTGGACTATTTTACATACAAGGAGTTTTTCAAAAGGTTTTTTTTGTGTTCTTTTTTTTTTGTGCGGATGACTTTTCTTTGTGAAAATACAATTTTTTTTTTACTTTTTGGTGGAATGTGTTTTTTCAAGTATATTTAAAATACACGAAATAAAATGATTCTAAAAATTCAAAGACAACATATTTGAGGACCTGTTCAAAAACAAGACTTTTTTTTTGCCGAATAAACTTTGAGAAAGTGAACTTTGAAAATATCTATTCTCAACATGAGTCAGGAATCAAGTCTTTCAAATATTGAAATAAATTATTAGCTTGCTCGGTTCTCGAACTAGCAAGGCATTAGCGCTCGCTTCGGTACTTTTCTTTAGTGTTATTTAACGAGTAATACATTTATTCACTACAAAATATTACAATTTTTGGGAATGCTACATTTTTAATTACATAGAGTACATCATTTGTTTATGTCATGATTTTTTTTCTTCTCTTATTGAGCCAAAGTATTGTTTATTTTACCATGTATACCTAACAAAAATTCAAATTCATAATATCCTACGAATAGGAAAAGCTCCTACTTTTGTTTACATGCATATTGAAAGATAGCTAAAGATAGCTGTCTGAAATGAGCTCTGAAAAGACTTTTTAACTCGGATTAAGGAATATTACAGTTAATTCAAAAAATAAAAACTTACAAATTCAAAAATTTACTTAACATGTTACTTAATTACAGCCCAGTTTCAAACATAAAACCAATTTCCAATTATAGGTCAAATGCATAAGAGCAACAACAAAATCAAACCTTTGAAACAGTACCGCACGCTATTATTGAAGTGTAATGAGAAAATTTAAATCCACAATTTCCGACACGATAAATTGTGTATAATTAAACTCAATACAATTATTACCGGTATTTTCGAAGGCAAGGGAAAAACTCTTTTGTAATTGATTTGAAACAATTTTCAATTCCTCAGAATATAATGTTTAAAATATTTTAAATTATATTATCGACATTACGAAAGACGTGTAAAAGAAAAGAGTCTTTTAAATAATTATCTCAGTTGGAAGAAAGGTAATGAAAAACATTCAATTTCTATCGGGCAAACTTTCACTTCGACTAACAAATTACGAAAGATTTTTGGTTTATAAATTACTTTTTATTGTAGAGATAAGATAAGAAGGAATGAATCACATTATTTTCATTCTAATTTAAACAGGTGTATTAAAAATAGATTAAAAATAGCATCATGTATACACTTCTATTTGAATAACATTGATTTGTTTTAAGTTTTTGTTTTCATCACAAAGTTCTTAAAAACATTGCAATCTTGCGATCTTCATAGAAAAGATTGCAATACTTAACGTTTTTACAAAAGATTGAAATCTTTGAGCTTCGAAGATAGCAATTCCGAATACAATTTTGAATACTGAAAAGCCCCTAGAATTTAGATAAATTAGTTTGATAAATTATCAAAATTATGTTGTCGAAGTTCGAAGCCTTCAAAATATAAAAACATATATATATCTCATCCAAATATTGTACAAGATTTTAAAACAAAATTTCCAAAAATTTAAGATTTTGTTAATTTATTGATGATTTTTTAGGATTTATACTCTTACATTTTTTAGACACAAAAATACAAAATTTTTCTTTATATGTTTCCTACTCTCTGCGGATATTTCTACTTGACAACCTTTTTACTTTACAGAGATTTTTCGATGCATATGACAGTTCATACAAAAGTTTCAAAGTGAAAATTATCAATTTTAAACCTTAGTGAAACTTTTAAAATTAGACAAGTTTTTACAATTTAATTTCATTTTTTTAAATGTGTTTTTTATATATTATAGGCTCTTTATTTTAAAAAAATGATTCTTTTTTAAATTGTTTTTTTTTTTAATTTTATTTAACCTTAAAAGTTCAATTTGTATTATTTTTATCCAACTATTTTTTTTATATTTCGAATTGTAATCAAATATTTTTGTGGATTATATACTGAACAGAATTATATATATTGAACTATATTCAATTTTTAATTACCGTAATCTAACATATTGTTTGAGGGTATAGTTATTAAACATTTGGATTCTGTAAGCGATGTGAAACGAATATTACTTCCAAATTATTTTGAAAATTTATTAATTATGCTTAAAATGATATCTCAAACCCGAATTTTATGTATCTTTATCGCGAATTTTATATCATTACTTTTTGTGATGGAAGTAAAAAATAATTTGATACTTAATTTATTAAATGGAAAAACTCATAGTTTTGATTACTTTATTGTCTCGCTGGTAATGGTCAAATCATGTTTTTATACATACAAAGCACTCAAAACTGATTTTAAAAAACTCTGTTTAAAGAAACAATTTAGTATCTATTTAGTAAAGTGTTCAACTTTGTATTATTTGTTATTTTGCCGGAATGTGTTGCTGCATTAAATAGGATTCTTACAAAAGTACAAAGCCAAAATTATTAAAAAAAATAAAAAAATAGTATTCATGAATGTTTTTAAAAATTTGCTAAGCTTTAAAAATGTAATTTGAATTTAGAGATAGCAATTTTAACAATATTTCAGAACTTACATTTTTGGTAAAGAAATCTAATATTTTCAATAGTAAAAATAATAATAAAGTATTTTATTTAATGTTTTCAATTATTCTTAAAACTTCCGAAATGTGTTAATTTTTTTTTCTAATTTATTTAAATTTTAAATCTCTCTTTAATTTAAAACTTTTCTTTCTATTGAAACTTAAAAAAAATAAAATCCATTTAAGAACCATTCTTTGTTTCAAAGTTTGTTTTATAAATAAAGAAAAAAAAAAAAAAAANAAAAAAAAAACTTAAATATCTAAGAATCTAAGTGTTCGGCTTTTAAAAAATGTTCTTGCTTAAAATTGCACTTAAACTAGAAAATTATAAAACAATATACTTTGTATAATAAAAAAAAAATAGTATTTATATGTTAACAACAACGAATTTCGATGAATTCGAAAATATTGTTACTGTTTCCAATAAAATTATATTCTAAGCCATTAAAAGAAATATTAAATTCTTTGTTTCGTGTTTCCAGAATAAAATAATTTCAGAAATTATTTGTTTTATTCGTTAATTTGTTGTGATATAGCAATACAACTTTTGTTTAAAGAAAATATATATTATAAACCATTTCAGATTATTTTTTGTAACTATTTTTGTAGAGTTGAAAAGGTTTATTATTCTTTTTTTTTCAAGATATACATGTCTCGGAATCCAAGTATTTTAATGATTAAATTTGCTTAAAAAATTAATTTGAGAAATCCTTGTAATAATGTTAATTAATCATTTAAGCCGTTGTTTTTGTCAAAGTACAATTTCTTAACCATTTTAATTTAATGTTTTTGTAGGAGAATCAAAAGATTCCTATTTTTCTAAAAGAAAAGAATATT
>JXPG01007746.1:0-14048 GCA_001015175.1 Megaselia abdita
TTTTTTTCAAAAAAAACCCTAAAAACAACAACGAAGAATCACACAAATATCAAAAACTAAAATTACTCAAAAATAAATAATAAATAATATCACATTCCCCATATGCAAAAAAATTATGACAGACGGACGGAGGTTATTTTTTCAAACAAAAAAATACCATAAAAATTAACAAAAACTAATAAATATTAAAAAATAAAACAACAAAATTTAAATAAAAAATAATTTAACCAAAAAAATAGAACAAATATATATTTTTACAAACAAAAAATCAAACAAAACCAATAATATTAAAAACAAAAATAAAAACTGAAAATAACAAAATTAAAAATAAAAAAGTCATAAACATAAACTTAATAAATAATAATAAAAAACAAAAGTATCAGGAAATTAAATTTAATAATAAAATAAATAACATAATAAAACGAATAACATAAAATTACTGGACCTCAGATAATATTGCAGGAAAGAAGATATTTTTAAAATGTATATCAAATCTTCAATTTAAAAATTAATAAAAAATAATAACAAAAAAGATAAAAATTGAAAATAAAAAAATTAAGAATAAAAAGTCTAACAAATAACATAAAATTAAAGAATACAAGTAAATAAAAAATAAAAATACAACAACAAATTTTAATAAAATGAAGAATCACACAAATATCAAAAAATAAAAACTAAAATTAAATAATTACTCAAAAACTAAAGAATCTCGAAATTAAATTCAATAAAACTTAATAATAAAACGAATAACATAAAATTACTGGACNATATATATTGAAAACGGTTTCAATATTTTTCGAAAACTTTTCACTTCATCCTCAGAGATTTCCATTGACACCAAAATGTCTCTAATTCTGGAAAATGCAACTTTAAAAATGAGTTTAACAAAAAGTTTAACACAGAAAAAACAGATATTTTCAAAACNGAATCTCGAAATTAAATTCAATAAAACTTAATAATAAAACGAATAACATAAAATTACTGGACCTCAGATATTATTCCTGAAAAGAAGGAAATGTTCATCAACTCAATCTTAAATTTACCAGATATTTTTAAAATGTATCTTGAATAAACTTTTCTTTAACATCAAATTA
This sequence comes from Megaselia abdita, assembly GCA_001015175.1. Taxonomy (NCBI): domain Eukaryota; kingdom Metazoa; phylum Arthropoda; class Insecta; order Diptera; family Phoridae; genus Megaselia; species Megaselia abdita. Next base: position 1,095 of record JXPG01007746.1, read on the forward strand.
TAACAAAAATTTAAATCAAAATCGCAAAATAAATTTAATATTAATTTAATAAAAATAATTTAGATTGTTTTTCTTGTAATTTAAATTTTTGCTTGTAATTTTTTATTTATTTATATTATTTTTTTGACATATATGTTCTTATTTATTTTTATTTTTTGTAAGTTATGCTTTAGAGGCTCTTATATATATATATATTTTATTTTGTTACTATCTTTATAATTATTACATATGTTTCGATTTTAATAGATTTTTATCTCTTTTTTTTAGTATTTTTGTTTATTATTTGTTTTGTATTAAAATGTTTTGTTTGTAAAATAATATTGTTTTCGTTTTTTATTTTTTTTGTTTTTGTAGTTTTTGTTGTTTTGTATTAAGTTATGTTTTATTTTAAATATTTTTTTAATTATTGAAGGTATTAGTTGATTTGATAAATCTGAAGGATCTCTAGGTTTTTATTATTGTTATTATTATATTATTTTTTCAATAATAATTATATTTTTTTTAATTATATAGGGTATTTATTATTTTTGCTGAAGTTGAATTAGTTTGAATTTTGGTTGTTTCTCTAATTTTTATTATTAATCTATTTTTAATTATTCCGGGGTTTTTATATTTTAAGAAATAAATACTATTTCTCAATGTTTTATTTTATTGTAGGTTAATTTATTATTATTATTATTATTATTATTATTATTATTATTATTATTATTATTATTATTATTATTATTATTATTATTATTATTATTATTATTATTATTATTATTATTATTATTATTATTATTATTATTATTATTATTATTATTATTATTATTATTATTATTATTATTATTATTATTATTATTATTATTATTATTATTATTATTATTATTATTATTATTATTATTATTATTATTATTATTATTATTATTATTATTATTATTATTATTATTATTATTATTATTATTATTATTATTATTATTATTATTATTATTATTATTATTATTATTATTATTATTATTATTATTATTATTATTATTATTATTATTATTATTATTATTATTATTATTATTATTATTATTATTATTATTATTATTATTATTATTATTATTATTATTATTATTATTATTATTATTATTATTATTATTATTATTATTATTATTATTATTATTATTATTATTATTATTATTATTATTATTATTATTATTATTATTATTATTATTATTATTATTATTATTATTATTATTATTATTATTATTATTATTATTATTATTATTATTATTATTATTATTATTATTATTATTATTATTATTATTATTATTATTATTATTATTATTATTATTATTATTATTATTATTATTATTATTATTATTATTATTATTATTATTATTATTATTATTATTATTATTATTATTATTATTATTATTATTATTATTATTATTATTATTATTATTATTATTATTATTATTATTATTATTATTATTATTATTATTATTATTATTATTATTATTATTATTATTATTATTATTATTGTTATTTTTATTGTAGAGTATTTATCATTATTATATATATTTTGATTATTTTCATAATTTTTATTTTGTCTCTAGATCTTTCTGTAGACTAATTATTATTGTTTTTTTTTTAATTTAAATTATTTCTTTGTGTCTTAGTTTTGTAGTTTATTTATTATTATTAGTATATATTTTTTTTTTAAATATTTGAGGGTATTTATTGTTTTACTGAAGTTGAAGAAGTTTTAACTTTTTCTAAGTTTTTTAGTTTATCTAAGTTTTAAAATATTGTCTATTATTTCTCTATGTTTTATTTTATTGTAGATTATTTATCATTAAATGTTAATTTTTATTATTACTCTGTGTTTTAGGTTAGTAGTTAATTTATTATTATATTATATTTTATAATTATTCTATTTTTCAAATTTTAAGATTTTTTTATATTTACTTCTTTATGTTTTATGAGTATTTATTATTAATATTATATTTTATGTTTTTATTTTTATTATTAATAATATTTTAGGAATATTAATTTTTACTGTTTTTTTTTTATTTTTTAAATAATTTGTTTCATTTCCTATGTTTTAGTTTTGTAGAGTGTTTATCATTATTATAAATATTTTTATTTTTTTAGTCTTTAAAATAAGTTTTATTTAATACTTTATATTATTATTAATATTATTTTTTAATTTTTATCATTATTAATATTTTTTATGTTTTTAAGGTTTAAAATAATGTTTTTTAATTCTTTGTGTTTTATTTTATTGCCGATTATTTATTATTAATAATATTATTTAAGTTTTAGGAATTTCATTTTTTCAAATAATTTGTTTTAGTATTATCTTTTTTTTTTAATTAGTAAGTTTTTTTTTTAATTTTTTTCTTTATGTTTTACTTTATTGCCGAGAATTTATTATTATTATTAAATTTTTAGTAATATAAATGTTGTCTGGTTTTTCTAATTTTTAAAAGAATTTGTTTTTTTTTCTGTGTTTTAGTTTTGAAGAGTATTTATCATTACTATTATTATTATTCTTAAATTCTTATTCTTTAATTTTTAAATAATTCTTATTATTTCTTTGTTTATTAGTTTAGTAGTTTATTTATAATATTTTTATTATTATTTTTTTTTTCAATTATTGAGGGTATTTATTGTTTTGATGAAGCTAAAGGAATTTACAAAAAGTAGCTTGAATGGATATGTTACCAAAAATACCAAAATTCCTACATAAGCAAAAACCTTTTCTATTCCTACAATACCAAACCGAAGTGACATTAACAAATTCACAGCAAAAACCAAAATCCAAACAAAAATTAACTCATAAAAACCTTTTTTTCTTACAGACGATAGTTCGAGAGATGAACCGACTTGGGATGATTGTCGACTTATCCCACGTATCATCTGCAACAATGCGCGATACTTTAGAAGTTAGCGAAGCACCTGTGATATTCTCTCATTCATCCGCATACGATCTTTGCAATTCGAGTCGGAATGTTCCTAACGATATCCTGGAATCCGTTGCAAAGAACGGAGGCCTCGTCATGGTCAACTTTTACTCAAGATTTCTATCATGCAGTGACAATGCTACTGTTCAGGATGCTGTTGGTGAGTATATTTACCATATTACAAATCTTATCCTTTTTCTGAAAAACGATGTCCTAAAACATCTATCTTTCTCTATAAACTCTCGTAAAAGAAACCAATTTATATTCTGTTGCTGTTGCAATGCTTCCTTAAATTTTTCCATCCATCCATTCTTTCTCGTCTTGACCATTTTTCATATTTTATATTTCCATTCTCCATTTTCATTAACAATATAACTAACTTTCTTCTACCATTGCAGCTCATATAAATCATATTAAACGAGTAGCTGGCATCGATCATGTCGGTCTTGGAGCTGGATATGACGGAATTAATTTGTAAGTTTTAAATTAATGTTGGATAATTCCATTTAATTCTGTGTTTTTTTTTCTCTACGTTTTGCTTTTTGAATTGTGACGGTTGCGGGTTTATTATATGTGTTGTATAATACTTTACCCCATTCATTTGAAAAGCTAGTTATTCTTTTCAACCTCTTTTTGATTGGGAATGTATCAAGTGCACTCTGAGAATAAAAGCAATTTTATACTGTATATCTTTAGGATATAAAGAGTGATTAGCAGTGACAAGAACCATTTGTTTATAAGCGAACTTGATTTAAACCTACACTTAATTTGTAACTCTTGAAAAAAAATTACAATTATATTTTGTCAACCGCAGTTTAAAGCACAAATCGTAAATAGTATTTTTTCAACCATAGTTTAAAGCAGAAACCCTAAATACAGATCCCTCCATTCAAAGTTTAACACTCAAAACTAAACATATCCTTAGGCCATATTCATTATAATAGCAATGACACAAACCAATGTAATCTAACTAACAAAAAAACTTTAGTGAAACTAAAAATTTATTACTTAAAACTCAACCTACAATTATTCACTAAATTCCAAAACTAAAGTAGTACACTTTATCATTATCATCGACCTGAACCTCAATAAATCAAAACATTCTTCCAAGTGTCAGGCGATTAAATTCTCACTTTTTTCCAGCAGAATCAGAAACGAAAAAACCATCCTTTCATTCGGCGCGTTTAATGTTAAAAACAAGTTGTAAATTTAAGAGGAGGAAAGGTTTTATTTTATTTTAAAAAAGGAGGGATTGAAATGCGAAAGCGAAGTGGTCGATGGATTACATCCAGGACTTTTGCGTTCATTGTTGAACTGTTTTCGTACAATGCTGTGGTTTTCAGACTATTTGTTTGTCATTATTTCTCCGGGCTTTTCATATCAATTTTATATTTTATTTTTCATCATCAGAAGAACTTTCATATTTATGATACTTGAACTGAGACGATTGGAAATTTTATGAAATACTTAATTGCTTTCAACGAGACCTTTTGTTGTGAAGTGAACTAAAGGAGAATTGAAGAGTGTTAATGGTCAGATATCCTCAAGTGATATTGGAATTTGGTTTTATATCACAATTTAATCCAACATTCAAGGATTTCTTAACAAATTTATGGGGGTTTTAATATTTTTTACAACATTTTGTGAAGATTTTAGGGTGTTTTTTAAACTCTTAGGAATCTCGATATTTCAATTCGATGAAAATTTAAATTTCTTGAAGATTTAAAACAAAAATAGGAAACATTTTTAAAAACTCAGTCTTTTGGGGCCTATTAAAATAATTTAAATTTGAAACACTCCATTTTTAAAAGACTTACTTAGAATTTAAACTTTTTAAAATAAAGACCTTTAAACAATAGTTTTTTTTTTTTTTTAATGTTTTATTTATAAACTATAGTTGGTTTTTGAAAGTCTAAAATCGAAACTTTCAAATGTATTCCAATTTAAGAACATCCATAAAAAAGATTAGGCTTTTAAATTTAAATTACAGAAACTTTCAAGCTCGATTTTTGTAAGAACTTTTAGTGGAACAGAATTTTGGAATTTTCTATTACGAACTATTTATTATTTACTATTTAAAAATAATTGTTTAACGATGGATCTAAAATTGAAACTTTCCTCAATCAAATTTATTTTTTTTAATTAAATTAAATTTTGGATTTTTTGAAATGTATTAATTTAAAAACATTCTTGAAAACATTTTAAGCCATATTTAAATTACAACTTTTTTTCCATTTTAATTTTTGTGAAAACACCCAAGATTTTCTATTACAAACTATTTAAAAAAAATTTAATAAATTTGAAGAAGATAATTCTTTTAAAAATTTGTCAAACTACATTTTTTTATAGTTTTTTTGTTATTTAATAAATTGTTTTATTTTTATGAATTTCGTAAAAAATTAAATTTGAAACACTCCACTTCTAAAACATTTGTCTAGAATTTCAATAAAACTTTTTAAAGTTATATTTTTATTCTTCTACAGTTTTGAAAAACTGTGTAAAATATTAAAAAATAAAAAAAATTAGAATCTTTGGAAATTATTAATTTGTTTCAATTTTAATTAATGAAAATTAATTAATTTAAAAAAAAATCATAATTTCGAGTATTTTAAGATATTTGCAGTTTTATAATATCGTTAAGTTTCAAAAATGTCTTAAAAATTCAGTTTAAAAAAATTATAAAATAAGAAAGGAAAGGAATACTATTTTTAAATTAAAATAAATTAAAAATTTCCTCAAAATATTGTCCAAATGTTAATTTTTATGATTTTTCTTCCAAAATTTTTAATTCATTTAAAAACAAAATTAATTACATATTTTGTTTAATTTTAAATATTTCAAGATTTGTTTTTTCAAATATCGTTAAGCTTAAAAATTCCACTTTACAAAAAACTTATTTGAAATAAACCAAACTGAAAATTTACTTAAATTTTAAACTTAAATTCCTTTTCTTTTTTTTAAATTTATATGTATTTTTTTTAATTTTATTTCCGTAACTAAAGTAAAAAATTAATATTCAAATTGTTTTGAAGGCTCTAATTTATTAAATTTGTTATTGTTTTTAAAAAGCTAAGCTTGAAAATTGAATTGAACGAAAATTTGTTTTCAAAATTAAAACACAAAATTATTTTCTTAATTTCTAAATGTAATATACATATTTTATTTTAAAACCTTCAAACCAAACATTCAGTTTTTATTTATTTATTTTCTTAACTTATAAATATTATTTTCATAACTATTTTAATTCATCAAAAAATAACTATTTTTTTTTTATTTTAATGGATTCAAAAAAAATTTATTCAATTTATTTAAAAAACAACTAAATTTATAATTGTCTTCTAAATATAATTTTTAAACTTTAAAAAAAAAGAAACATTTTAATATTGGTTTTTTTTTAATTTATTTTTTTTAAATTTTGTTCTCATATTTTTAGAAATTTTGCTAAAAAATTAAATCTTCTTAAATATGGAATATTTCAAAATTTTGGTTGATTCTAAATATCGTCAAGTTTAAAAAGTGTCTTAAAAATTCCGTTTGAAAATTTAAAATTATCTTCAAAATTCAATTTGTATCTTTTTCTAAATTTAAAACTAATAAATAAATATTCTTTAAAAAAAATTTACAAATCTTTAGTTTTTTTTAATTTTTATAATTTTGTGAATTTTGTGAAATCTTTGACATTTAATTTATAATGACGTCAACCTAACAATTTAAATTTGAAACACTTCATTTCTAGAACATCTGTCTAGAGTTCAAAAAAAAACTTTTTTAAATAAATTCATACGTTCTAAAATGTTAAGAAACTGTGTCAAATATTTGAATGACAAAAATTTGGAGGTTCCCTCATTACTCTTTTTAAAAATATTTCAATTTTATAACCTATGTAAAAATTAAATTTTTAAGGAATTTTAAGAGTTTTGAAAAATTGAATCTATCTATTATTTTCTTTTCATTAGAAACTCCATAAAAAAATATATTTAAAACAAACAGCAAACTGAAAATGGTTTTTAAAATTCAATTTTTAAACTTCTTTAAATTTAAGAAAAAACAAAAAATAATTTATTTTTTTTATTTATCTCTAAATAAAATTTTAAATTTGAAACACTTCATTTCTTAAACTTTTGTCTAGAATTCCAATGAAACTTTTAAAATTATAATTTCATTCGTTCTAAAGTTGTAAGAAACTGCATAAAATACAATTTGAATACAATTTAAATTCGGAGCTTTTTCAATAATTCTAAATTTTCTCAAAAATTTTCTATTTAATTAAAAAAAAACATTTTTTGTTTATTTCAGCAAAGCTTTTATTTAAATATGATTAATTTTTTTCACTTAAAAAATGTATTTGAAATCAATTTCAAAACTTTTATAAATAAAAAAACACATTCAAATGTTTCTTTTCTTTTAGTTTTTTTTTTTTAATTTGTAAAAATTCTAATTTTTTTAAATTTAGTTTTTGTTTTGTTTTATTTTCAACATAATATTATGATTGACCACAAAGAATTTCATAAATAGTTTTTTGTTAGTTAACACCAAATACATCCAATGAACCACCTCTAATATAAATCTCACCCAAAATAAAACGTATTCCAATTAATCACATTTAAATAGTAAAAAATATGTCATTTAATCTAATTTCCACCACTGACACATTTTCCTTTTGTTAAACACCTTTTGACAACGGTCGTTCTTCTTTCAATTGCTTCAGAAGTCATATTGTATTCTTCAAATCGACCCAAAAAATTATGCCAAGAGTAATTCAAATCTACTTAAAAATACATTTAGAAAAAAAGTGTAATCACAAACAACATGTCCTGACATTTTGATATCTAATGGATGTCGGAGGACGGATGAAACAGCTACATGTTCTGCTCATTTTTATTTTAGCTGGCTCGTCTGTCCGTCCGCCCATCTTAACTTAATGTTAATTACAGTTGACGTTTTGGTTTGTTGGTCTTTTTTAAAGAGGGATGGTAATTTAACGGAGAAGAATGGAAAAAAGGGAAACAAGTATAAAAACAATAAATTTCAAGTTATTTCATTACAGATAGGGAAATAAATATTCTATTACCGAATAAAGAAAAACTTTTCTAAATAAAATACCTAATGACAAAAAAGTAATGGAAATGGAAAAATTACGAAACAAACTACCCATACTTTTCGGAATTAATCACATGCAAAATGGCACATAAATCTAACAATCGACCATTTATAACTCACCTTAAACTTTACAGACAAAACTTTTCGTATTTTTTGTTATGGAAAAATTGTATTCTATTCTCTCAGAAAGTAATATCCCTTAAACTCATCCCATAATTCATTTTAATATTTATTAAATTTATGTTAGTTCAAAACAAAACTCCGGAAGTCGATTATAGGAAAACCATTAAAAAGGAAGTCAAAGTTTATGAATAAACATAAAGTTTAACAAAAAACTGGTACTGTTTATGGGTGGAATTTTGCCAATGTTTTTTGTTTTATAAGATTATTGGTCATTTGAATTTTTATGATTCTTTTCTTAAGGATTGTTGGTATTCTTTAGTCTAGGAATACAAATAGTTTTACTATGAACTTGTTCTAAAATATATATGTGTATGTTGGTATTGTTGGTATTTGTTCTTCTCTAATGAAAATATCCGAATTCTATAAGAAAACTTATACCGAAGACGTAACGCCCTTCCAACCCTTCAAACGGCGCCAAAATTTCAAACGCTCTAAAAAAAAAAAAATTGAAAAATATCAACATTATAACATCAACATAATTTTATATTTCCTACCCAAAAATACCTTTAAAAGTATATATATATATATATATTATAAGAACTGTGCCCTCTTAAGTTCATTCACTAAAAATGTAACGTAAGACTTCACGTAATGTAGCCGTACACTTCAAACTGTGCCTATATTTCAAACTCTACTACAAAGAATACAAATGAAAATTTAATATATTTAAGAAAATGTGCTTTCTTAAACGATTTCCATATTCAAACTCTACCACACACAAAAAAATACCTTTAGAAAATTTGAATATTATGAAAACTATACTTTCTTAAGTTAATTTACCAAAAACGTAACGTGAAGGCTTATCTAACGTCGCGTCGTCCTGGCATTCAAACGGTTACCATATTTCAAACGCACCTACGAAAAATACTTTCAAAAACATAAATACTATAAAATAAACTATATTTTCTTATGTTAATCTACCAAAAACGTAACGTTACTACAAAAAATATCTTTAAAAAATACGAATGTTATAAAAAACTTGACTTTCTTAAGTTTATTTACCTAAAACGTAACGACAGCCTTCACGTTACGCAACGGTGCCTTATTTCAAACACTCCTATAGAGAATGCATTCAAAAAAATATCATATTTAAAAAAAATGCTCTTTCTTAAGTTAATTTACGAAAAACGTAACGTAAGCCTTCACGTAATATCTTCCGTATTTCAAATGCTCCTACAAAAATTCCTTTAAAAATATCAATATTATAAAAAATTGCTCTTTTTTACGTTAATTTACGAGAATTCACAAAAAAGCTTCCCCTTTAAACCGTGTCCATATTTCGAACCCTATTAAACATTTTTTTTAATATTATAAAGATTCAACATTCTTAAATTAATTTACAAAAACTTAACGTAAGCCTTCACGTAACGTCTTAATCAAATTCAAACGCTTGCCATATTTCAAACGCTCATACAACAAATACGTTCAAAAACATAAATACTATAAAAAAAACTGTATTTTCTTACGTTAACATTCCAAAAACGTAACGTAGCCCTACCTTCACGTAACGTAGTCCTACCATTCAAACGGTGTCCATTCTTATAATATTATAAGAACTTGACTTTCTTACATTAAATTACGAAAACCGTGACGTAAGCCTTCACGTAACGTCGTTCTGACATTCAAACGTTATAGTTCAAACTCAACTACTAAAAATACCTTCAAAAATATAAATATTATAAAAACTGTACTTTATTACTTACCAGAAAAGTAACGTAAGCCTTCACGTAACGTCTTCCTATTCTTCAAACTGTACCCATATTTCAAACGTTACTACAAAAAATAAAATAATTAACCGAACGTAAGCCTTCACGTAAAATCTTCCGTATTTCCATATTTCTAACGCTCCTACAAAAAATGTCTTCAAAAATATCAATATTTTAAAAAACTAGTCTTTCTTACGTAAATTTACGAAAAACGTGACGTGAGCCTTCACGTTACATCTTCCGTATTTTTAACGCTTCTACAAAAAATGCCTTTAAGAATATCAATATTATATAAAAACTGCACTTTCTTATGTTAATTTACAAAAAACGTAACATAAGCCTTCACGTAATATCTTCGGAAAAACGTAAGTCTATATGTAACGTCTTCCTACCCTTCAAACGGTGTCCATATTTTAAACATGATTACAAAAAATACCTCAAAAATATGAATATAATAAAAATTTAACATTCGTAAGTTAATTTACCAACAATGTAACGTAAGCCTTCACGTAACGCCTTCTTACTCTTCAAACGGCGCCCATATTTCAAACCCTATAACAAAAAATACTGAAAATGAATATTATGAAAACTGTACTTTCTTAGGATATTTTACCAAACACGTAACGTAAGCCTACCCTTCAAACTATGTCAATTTTTCAAACGTTACTACAAAAAATACCTTAAAAAATATAAATAACTGTACTTTCTTAGGATAATTTAAAAGAAACATATAACGTAAGCCTTCACGTAACGTCTTCCTATTCTTCAAACTGTCCCATAATTCAAACGTTACTATAAAAAATACTTTTAAAAATATAAACCGTACTATCTTAAGTTAATTTACCAAAAACGTAACGTAATCCTTGACGTAACGTCTTTTTCCTCTTCACCAAAAACGTGACAAGACTTACTGTATTATTTTACCTATTAATTTAATATAAAACTCCTTCAAACCCTCAAAATATCCGAACACACCGTAATATACATACAATAGAAAATATAAAGTGTCAAGGATAATGTCCTTCCATTTCCAATAGAATCTATACCATATGCGAATGTGTCTATGGAAAATGGAAATCCACACTTTCAGTTCAACTCAGATACAAAATGTCTTTAGAAGTAAAAGAACAATTAAAGCGAGAAGAGAAACAAAACAGACAAACAAAGAAGACAAAGTAGAAGTGGGAGTGAGAAAAGCAGAAAGAAAGTTATGGATGGTAAAATTTCAAATTTATAATGGAAAAGTTTTCTTCATAAGGAAATTAATTATTTCCTGGTTTAATTTTAATGTAAACTTTAAATTCGAGTAATTTTTCATCAACAAATTTAAGGGTACCAAAAAACAGACTGTGGATATAATCGTACAAACCTAGACAAGACAGACAGACAGAAGGTAGATGGCAGATAGCAAATAGATGAATTAAGTAGAAAATGAAGTGTACTTAGAGTTTCCAAATGGAAAATTATTTTTAATTTGAATATCACGGTTGAACGTTAAATTTTATTCAAAAGATAAAGAATTTACTTCCATTTCACGCGAAAATAATAATCGTTAAATTATTTGACTGAGATTCCTGACAGTTTTATCGCTTTTTAATGGTGTATAGACTTTCTAGCTATATAAGTTTTTAGTGATAGAGAGGATTTGAAAACTAATCCTATTAAAGGGTAGACTTTGCTTTCATTATCATATTTTTCGAGGGGTTTTATTTTTTTGTTAGTTTATGTTCAGTATTTTCGTCTATCTTGGAAACAAAATTATGCAGAAAATAAATTATTATAAATACTTCATTAGATTTATTAGAAACACATTAATATAAGACGGTTTAAGAGCAAAATATATATTTATTGAAACCTATTTTTAGTAATATAGCACATGCATGAACCAGAACCTTCTCTAACAATATGCTCTTAATTTATCTGTACGGTTTTTAGGCGATACATTCAATATGCAATTGAAGCTTCGCTTACGATTAATTTATTTATTGAACAGAAGAATATATATATTAAGGTTTAATATAGAATGCCTTTTTCAAGTAATTCATTCAATACACAAAACACTTTCTCAACTAAGTCCTAAAATTACTCAATGACTTTTCATATTATCTTAGAAATTTAGAGCAAGCATAAACCTTCAACTCGCATAAAGTTAGACTTACCAGAAAGAATTTTTGTTTGCAATAGCTAACTATTAACTGAGTTTAATACTTAAACTAATGTCTTATACACAAAATACCATCACAGTTAACCAATAATTTCTTTCTCATTTCTAATACACAAACCACTTTCCAAAACAATAAAATTAGCTAATGATTTTTAATGTTATCTTTAATACACTAAGAAACGAAATATGTAACCTACATATTTTAGTTGAATAAGTTTATGTTTAGTATTTTCATGAGGTATATATTGGAAATAAAATGATTCAAAATGCCCTTACCTTAGAAAAATTCTTAAGCCTTCTCTTAAAAACAGATTATTACAAGACGGTTATTGAGCAAAATATTCACTACTCAAACCCATTCCTTGATTTTCCCAGTTTTTTTTTAGTAATATAGCACACACATAAACCAGAACCTCTCCTACTAACAATGGGCTCTAAATTTAGTGTCTCGTCTTCTTGTACCATCCGTTTTCGCTTGCATGATCTTTTTTGGCGGAGCCTCGTCATGGCGTCATGTGGTTCACGATATTTGCGTCATTATAAAGCTGATAAAGCTCGTAGTTGGACCGAGTCCTTCACCGTAGACCATTCTCAATACTTTTCTCTCAAAAACATCAAGCAGATGCCTGTCTGCTTCTGACAATATCCATGACTCACGTCCTATATCAGGACCGGTACGATGAGAGTCTTGTAGATCTTCAGCTTGGTGCCGAAAAAAATTGGAGCTATAACTCTGTGGAGCCCGTATAGTGTTATAAAAAAAAAAAAAACTAAATCACACAACGAGCCAAAGCTGACTCAAGGTGTAGCAGTGATATTAAGGAATGTTTGCTTCCTATGTGTTTACCAGCTGCTTTTCTACATCAGT
>JXPG01007746.1:14442-27361 GCA_001015175.1 Megaselia abdita
CTACCTATAGTGTTATAAGGGCCAGCATAATTCTACACATTGAATTTCTTGTGTGACGTCGTTATTCGAGTTGACGGAACTTCCAAGGTACGTAAAATCCTGGACTGACTCGAAGTCATCAGACCTAATCCGGATGTTGTTGAATTGCTTGTCTACGTTTACGGGGAGCCCCATTCTCTCTGCTGCCTTACTACTGGAAATAATTTCTAATGTTCATTTTATATTAGACAATTATCACAAGCACAAACCTTCAATAGAAGCTTCGCCTAAAATTAGTTTCTTTGTTGAACAGATAATATATTGCTTTATAAAGGCTGACTAGGTTCAATGATAAAATTAAATTCAAACACACAAAGCACTATGAAGATTTAATATAGAATGGTCTTTCCAAGCAATTCATTCTATTCAGAAACCACTTTCACAGCTTAAGTCCTAAAGGTACTCAATGATATTATTATAGAAATTTTGAACAAGGATAACCCTTAAATTTAAGCTAACTGGGTTTAATACTTAAATTAATATCTTTCACACAAAGCTACTTCACAGCTAAATTAAAAGAATTCAAAGATTTTAACATTGATCAGAAAAAAAATATTGTTATAAAAGTTTTACTTTAATACATTTATTTCTCCAAACCATATTTCTAGGAAGCAAACCACTTATATCGATATTTCCTAAAGGCCGTTACAATTCTCTATTTTTATCTTATCTAACAATAGGCTCTATATTTATTAAAAAATAATTGCTTATAGGTGTTACATTGTTCTATCAATCAATTAATTCCATACTAGAAATAATTTCTAATACACAAACCATTACCTAAAATTAGTTAATGATTTTTAATTTTATCTTTAATATATATACACTAAAAAAGCGAAATGTGTAACCTACATCTTTTAGTTGAATTAGTTTATGTTAAGTTTTTTCATGAGGTGTATTAAAAATAAAATTATTCAAAATGTCCTTACCTTAGAAAAATACTTCAGCCTTCTCCTGAAAATAGATTAATACAAGACGATTATAGAGCAAAACATTTTTTGTGGATATTCAGACTATTCAGACACATTTCTTGATTTTTCCATTTGTTTTTTTGTAATTTTTAAATTTTGCTGAAAATTAGATGTCATATTTCCTAAATGTAGCAAGTTTTCCTATTTTGTGTAGCGAATTTCCTAAATGTAGCAATTTGTCCTTTTGTAGAAATTGTAGAATGTAGAAATTTTTACTATCTTTTTCTAGTAAGTTGTTTTTTGACTTGACGATTAGTCAAAAAATATTGATTTTCTATATTTATTTGTTTAGTGTATATATCTTAGTTGAATTAGTTTATGTTTAATATTTTCGTGAGGTATCTAGCCTTCTCCTAAAAACATATTAATACAAGATGGTTATTGAGCAAAATATTCACTATTCAAACCTATTTCTTGATTTTTTCATGTTCTTTAGTAATATAGCTCATACATGAACCAGAACCTCTCCTCTCTAAGTTTATCTGGAAAAAGGACGGTTTCCAGGTGACGCATTCAACTGGAAATATTTGTTAATGTTCATTTCATATTAGACCATTATCATAAGCACAAACCTTCAGTTAAAGCTTCTCCTAAAATTAGTTTCTTTATCGAACAGAAGAATATATTGCTTTATAAAGGCTGACTAGGTTCAATGATAAAAATTAGCAATCAATTCCATACTAGAACTCATTTCTAATACACAAACTACTTTTTGAATTTTAAAAATATGGCTTTAACTTGAGCCTTATGCTAAAGCTCTAAATTGATCCGGAAAAATACTGTATTTAATATAGATAACTGTTATGAACCATATCAATATTCACCACACAAACCTTTTTCACAGCTAAGTCCTAAAATTACTCGATAATTTTTACTTTAACTCTGAAATATAGTCCAGGCATAAACCTTCTACTTAAGCCAAGTCTTAATTGAAGACTTTTTTTTGACACAAACCATTATTTGAAACACAAACCATCAATCACATATTGAATAAAAAAGGAAAATAAAACAAAAACCAAAAACCAGTGACCTCAAAAAGATAGTCTTTATCCACGATTGCCCAACGAAACCACCTGTCCCAGAATAACAAACTACTTTATAACATCATGTTAGAAAATGTAATTTTTGGATGGTTTCACTGTCATAATTATTCATTCAGAAATTATTTAAATGGAAAAATAGGGTTATATAAAGGATACTGATAGGATAGAGGATTGAGTATATAGTATCCAGTTGCCAAGAAAAAGTGCTGCCAAAAAGTCTGCCCAATATTACTACAACTGGTTTGCTTGCCAAACTTCCATCTTCCATACCACCACTTTGAAAAACAACAACGAACCATCAACATTGTTCGTCTAATCTCCATGTCCTTTCGGGCTCGTCCATCCGTTGTTAGTTACATGTGAAAGAGAAGGATTATTATGAAAATATGAAAGACGAAGAAGGGACTGGAGAAAAAGGTCAAATCGGTTTTCCAGGGTTCAAAGCAACTAACTAGACATTCAGGAGATTCACTCCATTAGTCACAAGGTCGTGAAAAAGGATATTAAAATTCATTGCTAAAAATATTTCGTTTTTAATAAAATTTGCTGTCAACATTTTGTTTTGAAACGTGATATTCTCCAAATGGATTCAATTTCGAAGGTACGATTCTCTGTACCATTCCTTTTTTGGCTTCACTGAAAACTCACCACCCCTTGTAATGTAACAGATGTGAAAGAATGTTTTGTACATTAGTTCTCTTTTCACCTTGAACAGAGAAATGTAATTTTCTTAGCTTTCACTTCAATACAATCAGCCATTATAGGAAAAGGTCTATCCTAACATATTTTCGGTTTCGATTCAATATTTTTCTAATAAGATTATGGATTTATATGTCTGGGTTTGTTTTCTTTCTTCAATAGGAGGATATGTTGGTTTCAAAAGTGGACATTCTTTGAGGGGTTAATCGGATTGGTTTGAGTCTTGGAATTAAGGAATCTTCATGAGGTTTCTTATGTTTTGTATTATATTGCAGTTAAATTAAATAGGAATTCCAAACTTTTAATTCTATTTAAAAAAAAACCAAATACACAAACCAATTTATAACACTACACCTAATAGCATGCAGCATAAATATATCCAAGTAAAATAACTCCCCAGATAGTTAATAGAATTCCTTTAAAAAAAAGAAAGGATAAAAAGAAAGCTGATGACTTTAAAAAACGTGTCACAAACAAAAGCTTTTATCTGATGGTAGTCTTGTGAATATTTTCAAGATTCCATAGAAACCTCAATGATGCTTTGCATAAAGTAACAATTCTCAGCATAAAGCATATTTAAAGCGTATGCAAATATTCTCTACCCCATAAAGAAATCACCAACATTCTTCCCAGGAACTTCACTTCACATACTTCTCTTCTCTGTTCAGTTCGTATATACTAACAAACCTAATAAACTCACTCCCAAGCAGCAGTTTAGTCAGAGAAAAATAAGGAAGAACACATGTAGAAAATACCTAAAGAATTTATTCAAAGGAAGCCTCTTAACTACCATAAAAAGTTGGGATTTCACACAGCTTAACTTTCTTTTACGTCAGAGCGTCAGAGGAGAATACAAGAATGGACTTCCCTAACAACCTCAAAACTTTATATATTATCATTTAACTGGACTTTAAGGACTACTTCAGGACTATTGCATCATTAAATTTTAATATCTCGACTGTGTGAAGGAGAATAGAATGAAGGGAACAAAAACGAAAGGAGATTCCTTTAGAATTGAAAGCAAAAAGGTCGCTAGTTGGCAATCCTTATTACTTTATTGTTCTAGTTTCACTTGGAACTTTGGTTGGAATTGTGTAATAATCCCTTACCCTTTATAAAGGAAATAATTTCCATTTGCTTTCTTTTACTCCATTCCCTTCCTTCTCATATGGGATATCAGGCACATCATGAAATCCAAGTATCCTTTTCTTTATCCCTTCCCGAAAACTCCGTTTTGTTTTTAGAAATAATGTGAATTTGTTGTTACACTTACGGTTCACATATTTCGACTACCATACCATATATATTTGTTATCAAAGTGGATTTTCCATTTTCTCTGTACGTTCAGTGGTTGAACATCTATTTTATATATCTACATTGGCTTCTGCATTTTTCAGTTTGGGATGCACTGGAAGTTTTTTTTTGTATTGGGAGTTAATGTTATTTAGTTATTTAATGGGGATATTGTTATAACTATGGAAATTATTGTAGAGTTTTTAGTGGTTTTTCAGTAAAAATTATAATTTATTTTAAAATTTAATAAGGTAAAAAAAATAATAAAATTTTACGTTACGTTTTCGATGAAATAACGTGAGGAGGTGAAATTTATTATTGTTTGAAGCTCAGTCCAATGCACTTTTACCGATACTAAAAAAATCATAATGTTTTTTCCTTATATAAAATCCAACACCGATTTTTACAAAACTTGCAGGATATGTTCATCAGAGTCTGAAATAAAAGATAAGCTACTTTTCTTTACTTTACGTTAAGGTTTACGTTATGTTTTTAATGAAATTACCTAAAGAAGTTCTGTTTTTTATTGTTCTTTTTGGCTGAGGGTATAGATAATATGAGTATCATTGGAAAGGGAATATTGAGAGGAATCTGAAAATGTTCTGAGAATAAATGTTTGAAATGTATATGGGTACCGTTGTGATTTGAAAAACAAATCAAACCATATTTGTATGGAACTTCAAAAACCAACAAATACCAACAAACATTAAAAAAAAAAGAATTTTAATAAAAAAGAAAACAACAATGAAACAAACTTAAATCAATAATAACATAAAATTAAATATTTAAAGTAATTAGCAATCTTTTCAAAAAATATTTAAAAAAAAGCAAGAATAATTTTAAAAAAATCAAGCAAAAACAAAATATTTGTACCAACAAAAGCCACTAATAAAAAAATATCACTAAATTAAATTTTAAAAAATTATAATAAAACAAATATAACAAAATAACAAACATTAATGAAGTGCTAACAAAAATTAGAACTAAAATATAACAAATTTAAATAAAATTTCACAATCAAATATAAAACATAGAATTGAAGAAAGAATATATTAAAAATAAATAACCAAAAATTGCAAAGGAAACTCCAAAACGAACAAATAAAACACAAGCATTAACCAACCAATTAAAACAAAAATTAAACAAAAAAAACAATATTAACAAACAACTAAATTTAAATAAAAAATAATTAAATAAAAAAAAGTATATAAAAACTTCTACAAAATCAAATACAAAACCAAAAGAAGAAAAATAAGCATTACAAAATAATAAAAAAATAATAAAACAGAAAAAAATAATAAATAAAATTTAAAAAAAACACAACAAATGAAGAGTTATATATAAAATATTAAATAAAAAACGTTAATTATTAACTGAAGCAAAAACAAAATTTAAGAAAAATAGTGCTTCAATCTTTCTTATTTGTTTTCTTAGTAAAAAAAAAAATCACAGATTTAAGAAGAACAAATATTAAGCGTTTAAAAAAGTAAAAATATATGAAAAAATAATAAATAGTAAAAATAAGTAAAACAATTAAAAAACAAATATAACCAAATTAATTAAAACTTTCTAATCAAATAGAAATAGAAAAAAAATATATAAAATAAAACAAAAAAGAAAAAAAAGAAAAATTAAAAAAAAAACATAAAAAAATAGCAGATATATATAAAATATTAAATAAAAAACGTTAATTATTAACTGAAGCAAAAACTGTGTTTTTTTTAAAATAGCTTTTTTATTTTTAAAGTTAAAGGTTTTTTATTTTGTTTTAAAGCAATTTCCGGAAATTTAAATTGTTTAATACACTAAGTTTAAAGAAAAAACAGGTAAATAAGAGGTGAAGGACTATTTATTGATAATATCCTAAAATCAGCTTGAGTGAATGTTCTGAGTTCAAATCCTTGCACTTTTTTTTGCATTCGTATTTAATTTTTAAATATATATTTTAGTTATTTACAAAATAATGACAATATCTCTTATTAAATTTTGAATTTATCCTATGTATGTTAAAAATTTATTGTTTTTAATTTTTTAAATTTTAAACTAATTTATGTTAATTGCTCGTATCTAACTACTGTAGATTCTTCAATACTTTGTTAGATTATTTTTTTCAATACTTTGAGACTTATGTCAACCTGTTTATTAAATATTTTTTCTTAAACCAATTTAGTTCTATTTTAATCATTAGTCTATACAAACTTAACATTTTGGTCCTTCGAGCCGGATCCAGTTCAAACTAAAGACTGTCTATATTTATTGTAACCACTATTTTACTAACATTAGTGAATTAATTAAGAATACAAATCCTAAACAATAATTTAAATGCTAAATATAAAAATATATAAAAAAGACGTCAGTTCTTTCAAGACAAATTGAATTGCTAAGACAACATTCAAAGGTCATTTCTAATGTTAGTGAAGAAAATTCATCCAAATAAAATGAAATAATTTCCGACTTTTTTTCTGGATTTACGATATAAAAAACTCTAAGCAATACAAATAACTCGAGAAACTCTATATGATACAATAAAAGTTAAACAATTCCTATTGGTTAATTCAAACTCCTTAATTTTGATTGGCTAAGAATCACAACTAAACTGAACAAAGCTCCAAAGTGTTCGGGATTAGAATTAGAATCTAACTATGATCAATATTATTATTTAGCTTGATTTTAATTTTTACTTATGAAAACTAGTCGAATATTAACTATAAAAGATGGTCAAAACTTACTACTTTTTGTCAGCGAAAGCAACTAAAAAATTATGTTGAATTTCATCTTAAGAAGCCTTTTATTCTTAATGCTTTTTTGAAAGTTTCAAGAAATTCGACAGAAAGAGAATACAATAAAAAATTGGTTATTTCAATCTTCTTAATTTTGCTTGGCTAAAAATTACAATTAAACCGAAAAAAAACTCGACAATGTTCGGGATCACAAGTAGACTTTACTAGGCTTAATTTTGTTAGCTTTGGAAATCTGACATGCTGTTATTCCTTAATCTTTCTTTATTCCGAGTTTTCAATGCTAGTATTTATTTATAAAAATGTGATAAAAATTGTAAGGCAGACTTGGAAATAAAACAAACATTAAAATTAATTATATTCTTTAATGTTTCGTTTAATTTGTGAAGTAATATTCTTTATACATTAATATTACTTCTTAAAAATAATATAATTTCTTTGGATTCATAAATTTAAATTTGCAATGCTTTTCTTTTAATTTTTTTTATTACAGTTCGTAACTTAAGCTTTGCTGCTTAATTATAAAAAATGTTGATTTGATAGAATGGAAGAAATTTTCTTCAAATTTACAAAAAAAAAAATTAAAATAATGAGTTTTGAAATTAGAATTTAAAAAGTAATTAAAAAAACTCAATTGACTTCAAAGAGGGGCGCCACCATCTATAGAATTTTTATCTATGGCCAAACTGAGAATCACTAAAGGATTAAATATATTTTTTGAGAATGACTAAAGTATGTCTTTCTTGACAGTGATCGATTTATTTCCTTAGCCAGAGGAGGGGCGCCACCATCTTTAGAATCCTTACTTATATTAACAAACTTGTCTATGTGATTGGGTTTTGTCTTGTTTCTCTAGAGAACGACTAAAAGATTAAATTTGACTTTTCTGAAAATGACTGAAGTAAGACTTTCATGACAATGATAGATTCCTTTCTTTAGCCAAAGGAGGGGCGCCACCATCGCTAGTTTTGACGTTACTTTTATAAATATAGTTTATTTTGTATGATTTTAAATGTTCTGCTTTTTTCTTTTGATCCTTTTGATATATTTTATAACTTGCTTCAAAACTTTTAATACCTTTCTCTAACCAGAGGAGGGGCGCCACCATCGCGAGTTGTAGTATTAACTTCCCAGTATATCTGGTTATAAAAAAAGGAACGACAAATTAAAACAATCTCCAAAAGCAAAAATAAAACAAATAGAAATAAAAAGTTGTTTTATTTGGTAATAATATATTGTAAAAGGAAAATTTAGTTTGATTTTCGATTTATTATATTAGGCATAGCACTTATTTTAGAAATATTAAGAAAAAGGTAGTTTTATTGTTTTTTTTTTAAACAAATATCCTTTTATTAATGTTTTTATTCATTTTACGACATAATAGCAGAATCCGGAGAAAAGTCCAAAATAACTTGGGGCATAAAGTCCTGACTTAACATCCTGAAATTTAAATGAGAGAATTCAGAATTAATTCTTTGATTTTTTTTTTTTTTTTTTTTTTTNTTCGTTAAATTTTTTATATGATTTTTTTTGTATGATTTTTTTTGTATGATTTTTTTTATTTACTAAATACATTTTTTGTTATTTTTTTTTTTTTTTAATTTTGGTTAATTTTAAATGTTTTTTTTTTTTTGTTTTATTTATTGAAGTTTTTGAACCTCAATCCATATATTGTTTTATTTCATTTTTTTATTATATACGCTTTAATTTTTTTTAATTTTTTTTATAGGGTTTTTATTGCTTGGATCAAGCTTTTTGTTTTTTTTACATTTGTTTTCTTGCACTTTCTGAAAAATAAAATATAATTTTTTGTATAAAATATTTTTTTTTTCTGGAATTTATTTTTTTTATGAACTTAATTTAAAGTAATATATTTTTTTTGTAAATTATATTTATTTTTATTATTAATGGTATTTATTATTTTTCTAAACTTGAAAAAACTCAAATACTTATTATTTTTTTAAATATTTTTTATTTCTATTTTATTGTAGAGTATTAGTTAATATTCTTTTTTTGTAATTATTGAAATGTTGGTTGTTTTGGTGATGTTTTCAATGTTTTTCTGATATTTGAAGTTTTTGAAGCCTATTCAGATCTTGTATTTTTATATGATTTATTCTTTGAAAATTTAAGAATGTTGTGTTTGTTTAAGAATTTTCATTTCAATAATTTAATTTTTTATTTATAAATTATATAGACGTATTTTTTGTTTAATTTAGAAGTATAAATATTTCTTTATTTATTCTAAACAAATTCAGATTCCTCTTAAACTTCGAAATCTAACGTTAACCTTACAACCTACACCCAAAAGTGTTTTAAATAAACTAAAAATAAAACTGAACATCTTTTACGTAATCTCATCAAAACGTTACGTGAAACTAAACGTAACGTTAATTTTAATGATATCGAGAAGACATCACCATGATATGATTTGCGTATTACCTAGTTTTTGGTTTGTCTTCGCCGAATTCATTATCGAGGAAGGATATCTCATGACTTTCGAGTTAGCAGAATATCTTCAAGTGACAATAAAGTAGACAAAGATAAAAAGTGATGATTTTGTAATCCTATTAAAGTCTCAGTAACCTTTGTCATTGTATAAGTTACGTTATTCCCAAATTATATAATCGTGATGAATGAATACAGTTTTTCGTTTAAAAAATTATTAAATTCGAAATTTAATTTGAACATGATCGCGCTATCAAACTTAACAATAGCTAACTTGCTTAACTAATATCTTAAAAAACTAAAAATGGAAGCTTCAAGAATTTAATCGCTAGCGCCATCTGCTGTCGACTATTCAAAATTCTGTTAATGACAGTTTGAAGTCGTTAAATAGAACTTTCAAATGAGGTATCATACGTCAATATCAGACAATGTTTACCCTTTAAAATCTACTTTTCACAAGGTTTACAGACGGACAAAATGAATACATAAAGGTATTTAAAAAAAACCGCCACATAAAAATATGCAATTTTCAAAAAAATACCTCTCATAAAAATAGGCAATTTCTAACAAAACTAAAAAACCAGTCACATTTCTCCCAGTGCAGATACAAATCAAAGTATAAAATATCCGATTACGTATTCTAGTATTCCAGATAAAAGCAAAATTTTGTAGATTTTCAATAAGTTTCCTTTTTTCTTTTATCCACAGTACACCTAAAGGATTGGAGGATGTATCCACGTATCCGACTCTGTTTGCTGAGCTGTTAGGAGTCGGTTGGACAATGGACGATTTAGAGAAACTGGCAGGTGGCAATTTCCTAAGAGTAATGCGAGAGGTGGAAAAGGTGCGAGACAACAAAAAATTGGCCAAGGTTCGACCCTTTGAAGACCAACCAGATTTCAAGTCAGAGGATCCATACAACTGTACATCCAGATAGGAACTTATAGATATTTTACGTTTTCTTAAGGTTTCATTGTGAAGGAGTTTGTTCACTTGTCAGCTTTACATCTTTATACATCTAATATATAATGAATGTCGTGCACTTTGAATAAGCATCTTATCGAGACAAAACAAAAAATCTACTAACTAACACAATCCACCTACCCTTAAAACATGATTTACAGATTTCCCATACAAGATTGGAATAATCCCAGGACAATAGAAAGGATAAATCCTTAAATCCTTAAAGTACACTCATTACGGGTTGGTTGGATGGTTTGGTTGGTTCGTTGAAGTGAATTGGAGACGAGGCGAGGCGAGGCGAGAACAGAGTATAATATCGTATAGTGTCGTAGAGTAAACCAACGATGCATTAAAAATTACTCATAAACCCCCACTGGCGATTAACTATATATATATTGAAATTGGTTCCCTTGTGAACTCTGCTCTTTGCATTGGTTGTGGTGGTTGTTCGGGCTGTCACAGAAGCAAATTAAAATGGTTGAAATTTAAAATTATGTCTTCCGTAATAAGCTGACGACCGTCGCCGATATATCAAATAAACCGCGCAACTACTAAAATAATGAAAATATATATATTTCCTACAACAGTTGGAACGACATTTCATTACAACTGATATTTCTGTTTCTCTCGCTCTCTGTCCTTAACACATTCACTCCATGTTAAGCACATTAATACCTCGTCCTTTGGAAAACAACATTACAACAAGCTGAAAATTTATATACATAATTAATTTCATTATTTTGGGTTATGGTTCGTTCTGCTATTGAATTGAAATGTTGGTCAAGAGTCATGGAATTTCTGTTTCTGTTCACTTGTGGCTTGACAGCTCGACTTTTCAATAAAATGTGTGGATTGGATTTTTTTCTGATGGAAATCGGAGTCATTTGAGTAATTGCTCTGAATTGTTATCAGATCAGCATTGACTCAAACCTTTGGTGGGAATCTAGGGTGTTCATACTCAGACTCATGGAATTTCTGTTCATTTATCACTTGTAAATAGAGATTTTGTTTGGTATTGTTCGAGATAATAGAGTTATGAGTTAAAGCATAGTTTAAAACCTTTGATGGGAATCTAGGGTTTTCATACTTAATTTAAAGACTCATGGAATTTCTGTTCATTTATCACTTGTCAATAGAGATTTTGTTTGGTATTGTTCGAGATAATAGAGTTATGAGTTAAAGCATAGTTTAAAACCTTTGATAGGAATCTATAGTGTTCATACTTGATTTAAAGACTCATGGAATTTCTGTTCATTTATCACTTGTAAATAGAGATTTTGTTTGGTATTGTTCGAGATAATAGAGTTATGAGTTAAAGCATAGTTTAAAACCTTTGATAGGAATCTATAGTGTTCATACTTGATTTAAAGACTCATGGAATTTCTGTTCATTTATCACTTGTAAATAGAGATTTTGTTTGGTATTGTTCGAGATAATAGAGTTATGAGTTAAAGCATAGTTTAAAACCTTTGATAGGAATCTATAGTGTTCATACTTGATTTAAAGACTCATGGAATTTCTGTTCATTTATCACTTGTAAATAGAGATTTTGTTTGGTATTGTTCGAGATAATAGAGTTATGAGTTAAAGCATAGTTTAAAACCTTTGATAGGAATCTATAGTGTTCATACTTGATTTAAAGACTCATGGAATTTCTGTTCATTTATCACTTGTAAATAGAGATTTTGTTTGGTATTGTTCGAGATAATAGAGTTATGAGTTAAAGCATAGTTTAAAACCTTTTGTTGGAATCATGGGTATTTATAATTAAATGGGTTATGACTCCGCTTTTGAATAAAGTTGTATAAGAGTTGGTTTACGTTTGAAAATGTTTATGAATTTTATATAGAATTCCTTTATTTTTCAAATAGGGAAAAGAAATTATTTAATAAAGTTAATATTAAATAATCTATGTGATTGTCTTGGATTTATGGAAGTTGTAGTTGATTTTATTAATTTGCCTAAGGATGTGCTTTGGATAATTTTATAATTTGTGACTCTGAATTTATATTTATATAGGTGAACTAGGTTGTTGTCTACGACTGAAGTTAATACGAAAAGTTTATTACCTGTAAACTATAATTAAAATTCGTAAGAATTTACACTGTATATTCTTTCGAAAATTGTGAATACATTCAAAAGAATTGTGCATCTGCTATTAAATTGAAAATATTATTCAAGACTCAAGAGCTATGGAATTGTCTTGAAAATATGAAGATTATCTGAGCCGTGGCGTCGATTCAGAATCTACACTGAATTTGTCTCCATCTCTCTCGGTTTGCGGTCTCAGCTGTCCAGTTTGCGATTCCTTTTGATGTAACTTCTCCTTCAAGGCAAACTAACCATCGCAACCATTGTCAATCTTGTCGTTGGGATCCTTCGGGTCTTGCTTTTGCAATCTTTTGGTGGGGCTTCATCCATACATGTCCAAGCCACCGACTCTATCTACGATACTGGAGTCTGTTACCACTCATTGTTTGCAAGCATAGGACCAAAGATCATACGAAGCATATGAATCTTATGTGTGATTCTGCATATATCGGAACAGGTATAGTGAGGGTCCTGTAGATATTTAGTTTAGTGCTTCTGCGAATGAATCTAGAACAGTGTTCGGTTAGCAAGCCTGATTCCCCTTTTGATCTCTTAAGTGATGTCGTTTTGGGTGTTAACTGAAGACCCAAGATACGTGAAATCCTTTACTGACTCAAACTTGTCAGTGCCAATG
>JXPG01007750.1:9415-21307 GCA_001015175.1 Megaselia abdita
ATTTATAATTTATAGCTCAAATAAAAGCTGTGACATAGACGCCTTTAATTTTATAAATGTAAGTTGAATATAGATCAAATAAAACTTTATGAACGGATGTAGCATATGTCAAAGGCATTCAGATAGATCTTTACTTTTTCGCTTCACTGAAGACGAAGGCTGGTTTTCGGATACTAATTCCTCTCCCTACACACCAACGGTTAAAAACCCTTCTTTTATCCAATTTAGATTTTCAATAACATCATATTTTCGTTTACATTTATTTACTTATACGCTTTGATATNGGTTTATCCTGATATTTAGTCCGGAATACACGAAATTAATTCTTGAGCTCTTTAATAAGTATTTCGTTGTCATCTAATAAAACCTTATATTTTTCATTTTAAATATTTCCCGTTAAATGTCATATTGCGTATAACCATGTTTTTGCCACGGTACCGTTTTTGGAATATGTTCTCATCCCAGAAATCAATTCTGAGAATACTTTCAGACTTCTCCAACGATACCCATATTTCATATAACCATTTTCTTAGCCTCGGAATCGTTTCTGGATTCTTGGAATCTGTTCAATTCTAGTAACACATCCAGATTCCTCTCAATATTCCCCGTCCAGCGATGCCTATTTATACCAGTATTCAAAAATACTTTCAAAACACTTAAAAGCAATAATGAAGCGGTGCAGTAGAACTACGTTGTAGTAGCACTAGGTTTTTTTTAATAAAATTAATTATAACATTTTTATCAAATTAATTATGAAGTATGATTATTATGGTAAAAATTGTCTCTGGCCCCATCCTCAATTTGAATCATATATTAGAAACCATAAGAATCATACTTACCATAAACAGACTTAGTTTCATTAAGTTTAATTTTCCATCGTGTACACCAACTTGAAATTGAATAATTCGCTTCTTTTAATTTTGACGTTTATTTGACTATCATCTGCAAATGTAGCAACTTTTATACCAGGTAGTTAAACTCTTGACATTCATATAATAAATGTACAATATCTTCTACGCAGCCAATGTCCAGACAGAATTTATAATCGTCTGTTGTAGTTAAACTCTTGACTTTGCGTTTCTATACCGAAGAGACAGTGTTCTGAAAAGACACCTACTACAGCTCTTTTACTTTTGTTAAACATTTCTTAAACATTCGTTATACTTATAGAGATTCGCTTAGATTCGTATCATCAGAGCCAGCTTTGCATCATCGTTACCCTTATTTGTGTGTACACAAACACAAATATAATCCGGATAGCTATTGTTTTTTTTTATCGATTCTAGTATTAGCTCAAGCCGTAGTTTGAACTAACTTCATAAAGTTAGAAGCACATGATCGAGTTCGTCAGTTGATTGTAAAAAAAACTGATAGTTTATTTTCTAATAAAAGCAAGGTGAAAAGTTTAATTACTGGCACCAATAAGTTGGTACCGACACCTAAACCAATTAACCAAAGGATTATATTTTAATATTTTGAATAATTATGTTAAGTTACTACTTTTTATTTTTAAAGAAACGCCTTTCTCATTTCGAGAGCCAACATTTTGAGAAACAAAACATATATTATTTTAAATCAGATCAAAAGAAGGAGTAATAGAACTTTAATTTAATTTAAGTTATATATTCATTCAAAAAAAAGTATGATTTTCATGTTCAAACATAAAAGTTTGGCAATCGAATAAGCTTCTTTAAAATCCAGTGAAAGAAAATCTGATATTCAAAGAAACTAAATCTGCTGTAATCTAATTGGATATTAAGATACGAATGATTTCCACGATATGTAATAAGAATGCTTCAAAAACGGTGCAGTAGTAGTTCGCGTTTCATGGGTCACGAATTATAAAATTAGCATGAACGAATTCTTTTGAGGATTTCATTATTTTTAGTGAATCATTGGATAAAGGTTTTGATCTTAAGTCTTACAAAATATTAATTAAAAAGATTTTAATGTACTTTAGAAATTATAAACATCCAAAATGGATTAAAACGGCATGGACTTTGTAATGCACATCATACGCACAAATGGGGTTTCTGATCCAGACTCTTTGTAAACTGGACAGAAGATCTATTATCAAAGCACAACAATATTTGAGAAGAAATTGAATTTAAAAGTAAAATGAGTTTTTAGGGGCTTTATGACCCATAACACTATTTTCATGCTTCTAATATACTATATGAAGTATTAAGTAAGGCTAGAGGCTGAGAGTTGGGACATTTTTAGAATTAATTTTATAAAAGAAACTACTACCAAACATAGTTCTACTCCACCGCTTCATTTTTTATTTATATAAAAAACCTAAATTTTGTTAGTTGAATATTCACAGAAAAAATAAGTAGTACATTTTACTACAAATCTACTACTTCAGTAGTCAAAAACCAACCTACATTTAAAATAGTAAAATTTTAGTAATTTTTACTACTTACTAAAAAGTAGTAAATTAAAACTTACTACATATATGCAAAAATTACCACTATTTGTAGTAAAACGAAAAAAAACTATCATCATATGGGTTTGAACTCATGACCGAATGAAAAACGAAAATTTCGATCAGTTATATTTACTAAAAATAGTAATTAGAGCTATTTCTGGATTAGCAATTTTTACTATTAGTAGACATTTTTACTAGTAATTTAAGCTATTTCTTAATTAGTAATTTTTACTATAAATATAAATGAACACTATTCAAATATTTTGACTATTTAGTAGTAAATTTAAATAACACAAGATTAGTCATTTTAACTACAATTTAATTTTAAATTTATACTGATTAAATATTTTGCTAATATTTTGACTAAAAATTATCCGGTTTTGACCAAATTTGTAGGATGTATTCCTTGAAATCTTGGACAGGCTAATTGTTAAACGTTACGTGAAGGTTTACGTTACGTTTTGAGCATAAACGTAAGGTCTGGAAATTTAGTTTTTCCTATTTCTTTATTATATTATATTCCACTTTAGAACATAGCCAATATGGGTATCGTTGGACGGGGAATCTAAAGAGTACTAAGGAAATTTATGCGGAACCGATTTTTTGGATTGGAATAGGTTCCAAGATTCCAGAAACGGTACAGTGGGATAATGTTGCTTTTCACAATATGGGTATCGTTGGAAGGAAAATTTTAAGATGAGTCAGAAAATTAAAGTGGAATTGATTTCTGAGATAGGAATAAAGTTCTAAGATTCCAGAAACGATTCCTTTTCCAAATTTTAATTTAATCTTGAGAGGAGTTAAAAATACATGCTTAACCGATTTCTGGAATGGGAATAAGTTCCAAGATTGAAGATAAGGTTCATTATTGGGCAATGTTTTGTATGGGTATTGCTGGACGGGTATATTGAGAGGAGTCAAGAATGATGTGTGAAATCGATTTTGAATCGTCTAAGTTTTAAAATACAAGCTAAATAAGAAAAAATACAGAAACAGACAGAAACCCTCAAGAATTAACATATTAAAAAGAAATAAATCAGAATAACAACAAAATTTAAAATAATTAAAAACACAAATGAATGAAAACAAATCCAGAAACAGCAAACTCAAACATTTTAATTCCTTTCTCACCACAATAAATACCCTCAAGAACTAAAAGAAACAAAACTTATATTTAAAAAAAGATGCCATCAAAAATAGAAAAAACATAAATTGCAGCCAAATAATACATATATAATATAAGAGACTTTAAAAAAAAAATATTAAAAAACATAAAAAAAATATATATCATCGAAAATTAGTCAAATATAATAATAAAATTAAATAGTTATTTTACAATAACAAGTTTTAATAATATAAATACTTCTTCCAGCTTCCAGAATTCTAGCGCTAGCGCCATCTCGTATCGACCAATAAAATTTCTGGAGCAATATTTACCCCTTCAAATCTAAGTTGCAAAATGTTTACGGTAGCACTAGGATTTTTTTAATATGATTATTACAAAATTGCCAATAAAAAAACCATAAAATCATAATCCCCATAAAAATCACAATCATGACGATACATGATTCGAGATAACGAAGCACTAAAATGTCAATTTTGTATAGGCCATTTTACCGTTTTGGGCTTAATAGTTCGTTACTAAAACTTTATCTACTTAGTAGTAAAATTGTAGTAATTTTTGTTATCCTTTTTAATAGTATATTTATCTATTTATATAAAATCTTATTACAAAATAATAGTAATAGTAATAGTAAATATTACGTTAATTTACTACTTACGTAGTGAATTTTACTATGTAAAACAGTGATTTTTACTAATCATAGTAAAATGTACTACACGCTAAAATATAATACAAGTTTTGTAGTAAATTCTACTACTTAATTTTTCTGTGTTGTCTAACAATTCTTATCTAAAGTCCGTAATGTAATTAATAATTTATAAAAACCTTTCACGGTTCACGAGAAAACAAAATATCACTACCCATCTGCCTTAACACAGCTTGACTGGCACACTTAAATCAACTTTACAACCACAGTTTTGCCTAATTTTGCAATTACCCGTTCAACTTCGACTCTCATACATATGCTTTCAGTTCATGAAATATTAAATGAATGGTTGAAAGCCACGCTTTGCTTTTATCGTCTTCTTCTCCATTACTTCACACAATCGCGTTGAAAAAAAAAACCAATAATACTGTCCTGTATATATAGAATGTCCTGCTTCAACGAATCTTTTAATTTAAAAAGTGAATATACTATTCATTTTTTGTCTGTAGAAAGAAAAAAATCTGCCTGTTGCTGTGAACATCTGCTCACTTAAAAAAAACACCAGTTGCTTTTCTTCGATTCGAACCAATACACTTCTATATACGCATTATCCTTAAGGATGCCTTCTTTGTCCTTTTGTGTATCTCTTTTTTTCTGCTTTGTAGAAGACAAAGTACAAGAACATATCCAAAGATAAAGAACTCAAGCATGTTTATTATAAAGTATTAAAAAATCGAGAACATCTGTTTGGAATTCATTTTTTATTTGTTTAAAGTTATTTCATCGACCGCCATTTATTTTTTTACTACGTGTTGAGATTAATTAATCCAAATTGTGCCTGGATAAAATTATTTCTATCTATTAACAAAACCATACGAAGGAAATGATAATCGACAGTGCGCCGCCTCCTATAAATTAACCAACAAGACATTTACTTTTTTTAAAATCCTTTCTTCCATCTGTTTTTATTTTCAAAACACGTTTCTTTGGGTATAAATTAAAAAAGGATTGTACTATTAAAAACAAAATGTCGAAAGATCAATAAAAAAAAGCGCTGTTATTCCAATATAATTGAACCTTTATAAGTTTTTGTTGTATAGACAATTAAGAAAGGTACAAAGAGTACATAATTGTCATGACTTCCATTTATCCCAAATTTAAAGAATACATAAAATCTAAAATTAAAAATAATAAAATAAATTTAATCTATGTCTCTCTATTTTGTAAAAATTCAGCAACATTTTCATTATCTAAATACAATTTATTTTACTTTCTTCTTCAATTCTAATATATATTTTTCATTTCAATTTTTGTATGTGTATTATTTTGAAGACCATTTTAAAGAAATTATTAAAGTATTTTATTCTTTTAATAGCTTAAAATATGCTCTTATATTGTTTTGGTTGGGTTAATAAAAATTTTAATGTTTTTTGTATTTTATGTTTTTTTTTTAATTTTTCTTGAGTAAAATACGTTTGTTTTAATTATTGATAGTATTTATTTTTAGTATTAGCTTTGAAGAAACTTTGTTTTATGCTAACAATGGTTTCATAACTGCTTATTTTCTTATTAGGGCTTTTTAATGATTTTCTCACTTTAAAGAAGAGAGCTCGAGAAGTCCAAAAACCATAAAGAAGTTTTCTGAAAATTTTATCACTGAGAGAAATTTAGGCTGAAATTTAATATTTTTCCAATATTACAATATGGGTATCATTTTAAACGGGACAGCTTAAGCAGCTCAAAAAACTAAAAACTAGTTCTCTAAAAAAAAATATTCTGAGATAAATTTCGTGTAGAAATTTTAGTTTATTTTTTAATACTGCAACATGGGTACCATTTAAAAGCAGAGAGTAC
Organism: Megaselia abdita; assembly: GCA_001015175.1. NCBI lineage: Eukaryota > Metazoa > Arthropoda > Insecta > Diptera > Phoridae > Megaselia > Megaselia abdita. Next base: position 15,470 of record JXPG01007750.1, read on the forward strand.
TAGGAGTACAAATCACTGTAAATAAATGTTCAGTAGTTTATTAATTATTAAATAATATAATAAAGTAATAACTCTATAAAAATTCCAACCTAATATTCTAACAGATAANTTGATCTCAAAATAGTAAAAACAATACAAATTGAATAATCATTATATTTTAAAATTTAAATTTAATAAAATGACATAAAAATATACAAAATATGTTTTTTTAAACTATAATGTCAGTAAAAAGTAAAAATAAAACAAAAATTTTAATCTGAAAAAAAGAATATATTTATTTAAAATTAGATATTTGTTTGTTGTTAAAAAATATGTAAAACAAAAAAAACTCTCATACAAAAAGACTACATTTATACATTTATTTATAAACTAAAATGTTTATTTATATAAGTGAACTTAAATTTAGATTTATTTTTTTGTTTTTTAGTCGGAAAACCATAAAAGTGTTTTTTTGTAAAACGTATTTTTGAATGAGAGTTTTTTTTCGGTTGAACTTCAAATTTGGTGTAGTTAGAAATGTAATTCGATTTAAAAAACATATTTTTTTAAAGTTTTCGAGAAATATTGAATATATGAAAGCTTTAAAAAGATATGTTTTTTTCTGTGTTAAACTGTTTGTTAGGAATTATACTAGTTTTGGTGTCGATGGGAAGGTCTGAGGTTTAACAAAAAAATAGTATTGAATTTTTGATGAGGTTTTAGAAAAAAATTGTGTTTTTTTCGGTTGAATTTCAAATTTGGTGTAGTTAGAAATGGATTAACATTAAAACAAATAATTTTTAAGTTTTCAAAAAATATTGAAACTGTTTTCGAGATATGAAAATATCTGTTTCTTCTGTGTTATACTTTTTGTTAAACTCATTTTTAATGCTGAATGTTCCAGAATTAGACAAATTTTTGTGTTAATGAAAGTTCTGAGGAGGAAGTCAATAGTACTGAAAAGATTTTGAAATATATTGAAACCGTTTTTGAGATATGAGATTTTGAAAATATCTGTTTTTTCTGTGTTAAACTTTTTGTTAAACTCATTTTTAATGCTAGATGTTCCAGAATTAGACAAATTTTTGTGTTTATGGAAAATTCTGAGGATGAAGTGAGTATTGAAAAGTTTTCTAAAAATATTGAAAACGAGTTCGAGATATGAGGTTTTGAAAATATCTGTTTTTCTGTGTAAAACTTTTTGTTAGGAATCAAACCAATTTGGTGTCGATGGCTAGGGTCTGAGGATAAAGTAAATAGTATTGAACAGTTTTCAAAAATATTGAAACCGTTTTTGAGATATGAGGTTTTTAAAATTAATTGAATTTAATATTTTATTAAATAATAGAGACTTATGGATTAGAGAAAATGGATTAAGAAAATCTTATCCGATTCTCAAATTTGCTATTGCGTTTTCAAGGTACTGAAAACTCCCATCATTAGGAAAGCGAAAGATGGCATAAAAAAATGGACATCTTAGTGCATAACTTCGCTATCTCAAATCATGTAGGGTCTTGTGATACATCATTTTGAAGGTAATTATACGGCTCAAAAGCCCTCCTCACGATTTTGGAAATACATGAGCGTAGGAAAGGGGCAATTAAAGTAAAATGAGTTTTTTTAGCTTTTATGATTCCTTATATGAACCTTTACTTTATGGTTCCAGAGGCTGCGAGTGGGGCAATTTTAGAATTAATTTTGTTAAAAAACCTACTACTACTACATAACGTAGTTCTACTGCACCGCTTCATTACAGTTTGTAAGCTTTTTGTAAATTACTTTTTTTTATTTTTCATGACAGTTTTTGCTTTTCTGAAGCTGATGGATTTTTTTATTTTTTCAAGAACGGTTTTAAATTTTTGTTTTTCAATTTTAATTCTATGTAAAGTATTTATTAATTGGCTGTAGCTGATTTAAAAAAACATATTATTTTAGTTTTTAAATTTTGAAGAAGTATTTATTTTATTGCTCTTTCCTTCTACTTGTTCAATATTTTAATTTATTGTTAAACTTTATGAAACTCTTAAAAGAACTATTGATTTTATTAGATTTTGTTGTTTTAATTTTCTTGTTATTGGAAAATAACTATTTATTTTTTTTATATTTGTTAATCTTCGATAATATCTATTTTTTTAATGTTTATTATTATTTTTTTTTTTTTTTTCAATTTTACTGTAAGTTATTATTTGTTTGATTAAAGATGAAAGATTTTTCCTTTTTTTCTATTATTGAGGAAATTTGTGTGTTTTTAAATATAGTTTTTTTAATTTTTTTTTTATATAATTCTTGAGGGTTTTTATTGTGGTGATGAAGGAACTAAAATTTCTGGATTTGTTTTAATTGATTTTTTTTTTAATTTTGTTGTTATTCTGATTTTTAATTCTTGAGGATATTTATTGTTTTGATGAAGAATTTTTCACTTTGTTGTTTTTGTATTTTTTTGAATTTCTTATATAGAGGCTATTTTTTGTTTCTCGGGAGATTAAGGATTTTCTATGAAGCCGCATCTGGAGCTACTCTAATATTTAATAAACTATATCGTATATTCCAGACTTCAAGGAACTTAATGTTTGTCCGAAATCGCTAAAACTCAGTCTATTCAAATCGATTTCACACATCATTCTTGACTATCCTCTCAATATAAACCCCGTCCAACAATACCCATAACAAATATTGCCCAGTAAGGAACTGTTTCTTCAATCTTGGAACTTATTACTATTCCAGAAACCAGTTAAACATATATTTTCTAACTCCTCTCAAGATTGAATTAAAATGTTGACTCGGAATCGTTTCTGGAATTTTAGAACCTACCCAGAAATCGACTCCACATACATTTAATTACTCCTCTTTACATTTTCGTCCAACGATAACCATATTGTGAAAAACAAGATTTGGTCATGGTACCGTTTCTGTAATCTTGGAACCTATTCCTATCCCAGAAATCGATTCGACATAAATTTACCGACTCCTCTTTAGATACCCATATTGTGAAAAGCAATTTTTTTCCACGGAATCGTTTCTGGAATCTTGAAACCTATTCCCATCCCAGAAATCGATTCCACTTTAACTTCCTGACTTCTCTTTAGATTGTCCGATGTAGACATATAAACATTGTCCGATGTAGACATATAAACCTAGTTTAGGTCTATTTGGAATTTTAAATAATATTCAAGTAAACTTAACAACTGTTTTCTAACTGATTCGGAACATTAACAATATTTATAAAAATATTTTACTAAGTTAAACTCTAAGATGCGCTAACATTTCGATTTAAGGAGCTGTTTAACTTTCTAAAAAAACAAACAAAGATTTTCAGGACATCATGATGTTTTCATAAATTTTCTGCTATACGATTGTACTGACATTTTCATAAGAAAAATAAGCCAAATGATTAAATATAATATTTAGAACCGACAATTTTCAAGGTCACTTGAAAATAGAACAAATGAAAAATCCATCGAATGGAAGACATGTTTTTGGAAGCCAAAAAAGACGTCAGCGATATACGAAAATATTACGATTTCTGTTGGTCTTCAGGCAACGTCTTAGTATTGCTTTAGAAAACACTTTTGTTTCATTTAATAAAGACTTTGTGAGATTGTCTATTTTTACAAATGTTAACAAATTCTATACTGAGAAGGGAACAACACTAGAACTTTCTTTGTAGCAAATTTCTACATTTCTTGTGGTATATTTCGCTAGAATGAGATATATAATATTTAAAATACAAATTTTAATATATATTTAAATTTGCTACTTGATTTAGCATTTCCTTGTTAGTTGAAGTAGTAAACTTTACTAGAAATACACACATATCCAGCGACGATCCCTAAGTGTAATCTGCTTGACTTATAATTTTTGCCCAAGCTGATCGGTGCTTCATTGTTGATGGCCAATCTCTTACACCTAATTTCGCTGTCTGTTTTACTAGGTTTCTCCATTTTTTTCGTTGACCCTCTACTTTTCTGGCCTGCAAACATTCGTCCATTCGATTCGTCGATGAAAATGGGACCATAGATAATTCGAAGAATTTTCTTCCGTTCTTTGAGAGTACTTGTACCTGCTTTTCCAGAAGATATGATCCACTATGCCAAGTGAGTAAGGTCTCAGTAAAAAGAAGACAATAAGGACTTAAAAAAATGTGTGTTAAGATATCAATAAAGTTATTCCTAATGTTCTTGATTAATATTATTTTCCCTTTTACTGCTGGCTGAAGATGTATTACCTTTCTCATGATTGAGGCTTTAGAGATAATTACTGCTGTTTGTGATATCCTTAATTATAAGTGCCCGAATATCTGTAAAAACTATCGAGGCATTAGCGTGCTTAATGTTGTATATAAGATTCTATCCTGAAACTTTTCTTCGACAAAATTTTTGGTGAATAACAATGTGGCTTCAGACCTACCTTTGACCAGATCTTCACACTGCAGCATATATACTTGATAAGACTCGTGAATTCCATATAGTGCGCGCAACCTATTCACCCTTATATTCACACTTATATGTAGCCAGTAGTTCAATGTTTTCTACCGACAATTTTTTTTTTGTGGAACTAAATACTTTGATTGGCTATTATTAATCTTCAGGTTATAATCAAGTAAAATTCCTCTAAGATCGGCTGCAGCATGTGGAATCCAATAATAATTTTTTTTAAATAGGTTTTTTAGAACCCAGGCGGTAATCTAAGCAAGAAATTTAGAAGACCGACGTTTACATTGGGTTTTATAAGGTTATGTCGAGGGGTTGGACACTTCTCCAAAATGTGTACAAAGACTGAATATTTCCAGTCTCTTGTGAACATTGAAAGACTTAAAATAGAGACTGACAGTGTAAAAATCTAATAAAATATACTAAAATCCTTCTAGAAACATATGAAAAACACTAAAACAAGAAGAAGAAGAAGAATTCTCAAATCAAAGACTGAGACTGACACTTTTTGTACAAAAACTAAAGAAATGTCCACCACCTCAGNCATTGAAAGACTTAAAATAGAGACTGACAGTGTAAAAATCTAATAAAATATACTAAAATCCTTCTAGAAACATATGAAAAACACTAAAACAAGAAGAAGAAGAAGAATTCTCAAATCAAAGACTGAGACTGACACTTTTTGTACAAAAACTAAAGAAATGTCCACCACCTCAGATTATGTGTTAGTTTAGGTTATCACTTAGCATTTAGAATTTTGATAATTAATGCTTTGCAAAACATTTATTCTTATAAATCATCTAGTAAACTTCAAAGACGTCTTCTAAACCCATTATAAATCATTTAAAAAAAAATTTGAAAGCTAATTGCCGCCTAGTCGAGCAGTTTAAAAGAGCTTCTTTAGAGGATTTATATACCGAGGCCATTAAAATAGGTATGTTAAGTAAGCGTATTCTTAATTAAAATAAGAACATATTCACAAGGAGTAAAATTGGGTTTTTGATACCTCTAGAAAACCTCTTCATCCTGTAACTTATTCTATCCTTCTTCTCTTTTATAAGTATAGAAAACTGCTTCAGGGTTTCCTAGAGAAGTCTCCATTTAGTGACGCCTTTTTTTGGTATTCTGAGGAAATATTAAAGAGGTATTCTAGAATGTCTTTGAAAACCGCGCCAAGAGGTTTTCTAACACGGCTTGGAGAAGAATCTTAGAAGTTTTAAATACTAGTTTCGACATTCTATAATACTTTTTGGAAAATGGAATGGAACTTTTTAGAAGGTTTCAGACAGGAGATGCACTTTCCTGTGACCTGTTTAATGTATGTCTACAAATCATTGTTCGAAGAGCTAACATCCAGTAGCATAATGACCAAGTCTGTCCAACTGCTGGCGTATGCAGAGACCAAATATATGAAATCGGGTAGAATCCA
>JXPG01007753.1:2468-15452 GCA_001015175.1 Megaselia abdita
AAAAAAAAAAAAACAAATATATATATAATAGTTTTTATAAGTGTTTTGTATCAAGCTTCAAGTCAAGTAGTCAAAAAAAAAAAAAAAGCTTAAATACAAAATTCGTCTAGATTTTATGATTATGATAAATATACAATAATATTTTCATTGTGGTCTAGTGGGAAAGTACATTTCAGCTTGCCGTTTAATGTGGGCCTTACAAAAATTATTAATATAAAAATTTAAACATTAAAACTAAAATCAACATTATTTAAAGTTTAAATTTTTTAGTTTAATATAATATTATGCAAGTATTTTGTTACGTAACTGCAACAGTCTATACAATATGCTGGTGTAATATTAACTTAAACATACAGTCGGCACATCAGTTTAAGTTTCCATTCTAAATGGAAAATAAATTGAACTGTACCGTACCTAATCAAATCCCTCTAATAATGTTAAAACAATATAAATTTGATCATAAATTATAAAGCACGTTCTTATTTTCTGTTTTTAATTTTATCATTTAGTTTTTTCTGTGTTTTTTAATTTGCTAATATTATAAATATTTAAACTTAATATATATGTTTTGACTCGAAGAACAATTCTAAACATACATTCAAGAGATAAATTCAGTCAGCATGATATTTCGCAAATATATATACTTAATTAATTAATATGTGTGTCGATTCGCTTACACAGTCCTCCTTCTTACTTCGAGGATAACAAATCAATCTAGTTTAAATGTGAAACATTAATTTTTCGTAAATTTTCAATTGGTCAAACTTCTTCAATTATTATATTGTGAAATGTTATTAATTTAGTGCTGATGAGGGATTCGATGGAACATATCACACCAACATTGTGGTCAAACATAACGGCAGTTGTTTGTACGTGCCCCCTGGTATCTTCAAAAGCACATGCAAGATAGACATCACGTGGTTCCCATTTGATGACCAACATTGTGATATGAAATTTGGTAGTTGGACATATGATGGAAATCAGGTATGAATAATGAAACATCTACATTAATATCATTTGGAATTTCAAGATACTATAAAAAATAACACAATTGTGAATTCATTATACATTTAAATGTGAAAAATAATTAACTTTCATTTCAAATTCATATTTTTTTATTTTTTATTTATTGAAATATTTTGTTTTATTTTTTAATAATTAAAAATTATTTTTGGATAGTAGAATTTGTCTTTGATCGGGAGATTTATTTTTAGAATTTAGATTTTAACTGTTCGGATTATGAAATTATACAATTCTTTCCACTTTTCTTTTTAAAATATTCTTTTCCAATTTTTTATTTTTAATTACTTTTTTTCATTTAATTTTTCAAGAAAAAAGATGTAATTTAAAATTCTAATATCTAACAATAATTTATTTTAATTCTATTTTGTTATAATTTGTTATGAATAAAATATTTTAGAAACGACAAGATTTCACTAAACGTTCAAATTTGCTTTGGCATTTTCATATGTGATCATTTCAAACTGTCAGTTTTCGAAGCGATCTGGTTAGTTCAATCATTTTGAGTAGTTTTCGTAAATGTAACTGGTCTTAATATCTCAAAAATGCACTTGTCAATTTAAATAGATTAGCTAAAATTAGTTTCTAAGACATTCGTTCATAATATTATCATTAACGTCGAAGGACCCAAAACAACATTCGACTTTTTAATTTTTATTATATAAACATAACCGTTTTGGATCGTTATTTTTAAATAATGTTTACAGGATAATAATTTTAAATGCACTTTATTTAAAATAAAGCACTTATTTTTCTTTAATTTTTTTAAATACTTTTTTTTTATTTTTTTTTAATTTTTCACTATTTCTATATTTGTTTAATATATTTTACCAAATAGCTTATAATATCTTTTTTGAATTTTTAAAATTTTATTTCATTTTAATAAACGCCTATTATTGCTTATTTGAATAAATATAGTAAATATTTAATTAAACACAAAAGTACAGATACCAATTGTAATAATTACATTTTAAAAATTGATCAATTTATTATCTATTTTACGTCTTTTTTTTCAATTGATTCGTTAGTTTTCCATTATTTTATAAAATACCTACAAAAAGATATTATAAGATCAAAGTAACTTATGAAAAATAATTGTACAATGGAATAAAATATGTATGTCGAAAATCAGCAATTGTGTATTTTTTATTTTAAAAGAATATCATCTAATAAAATGTTGAATAGATGATAGAAACTCCAAAATTTGCGAATTTCAAAACCAGACATAAATAAAAAATAGTGTGTTGTTTTAAATTTTTTCCGTTCATCGTAAAAAATTTACTCACAACATTTCATAGTAATCATTGGAACCATGTGAAAATAGTCTTTTACGTAGAAGTCATTTATGCTATTTTGCATGATCGCAATTTTACCACAAACATACAAAAAAAATTATAGTAATAATTTATCATCATACATTAATTTCATGACAAAACTTTTATTTACCTTGAAATTTTCCTACATTACAAAGTTGGATTTGGTTTTGAATTCCGAAGACGGAGGTGATCTATCTGATTTTATAACGAACGGAGAATGGTATCTAATTGGTTAGTAAACTTTATAATTTAGATGTTAAGATGTAAATAATATATATTATGATAACTTTTTTGGAAAAATATATTGATTAAATTTAATTTGATTATTTATAATGTATAATGTATATTATAAAAGGTATGCCTGGTAAAAAGAACACAATTACTTACCAATGTTGTCCTGAGCCATATGTAGACGTAACATTTACTATACAGATCCGACGAAGGACACTCTACTATTTTTTTAATTTAATAGTGCCATGTGTGTTAATATCGTCTATGGCCTTATTAGGATTCACACTTCCACCAGATTCTGGAGAGAAACTGACCTTAGGTATGTATTAAATTTTAACCCTAAATATTTTAATATAAATGTCTGCGTGTAACTGAAAAGTATTCAGTTTATTGAAAAGGTGATGAGTTTATTCTATGGAATTTTAATTGACTTTTAAAATTACATTCAGACACTCAGTACTAAACTAGCAATTTTAAACATGTGTTTTTTTGTTTTGAAATTTGATGTTCTTTTTGGAAACAATTCTATATAAAATATATGCTTCGTCCGTCTGTCTGTTCGTCTCTCTTCAAGATTTTGCCACATAGATTTGAGGGGGTAGCTTAGTCTCATCTGTCTTCACTATCGCTCTTCACATCTCTCAATTTGTGGCGGTATTCTTCGGTTGCTGATACCCTGGATGCAAATTTTTCGTCATGATTTTTAATTATGCCCACTGTAGTGCCGTAATTTTAGAGCTGGTATAGCTCGTGGTTGAAACGAGTCCTCCGCTCATTTCCTTCGCACGCTGGACCTTAGATCATTCGCAAGACTTTTCTCTCAAAGACATCAAGCTGTGTCTTTCTGTTCCTGATAATGTTCACGATTCTCATCACTATATAGGACCATTACAATGGCAGTTTTGTAAATCTTCTGCTTTGGTTTAGTTTTGGTGCTGGCAACATCAAAACACTCTTTTCTGTTTACGTTTACTTTCACCCAACGTTTCTGTAAAAGCGGTCTTAAATTCTATTGAACACACTTGTCTCATAAATTCTCAACAGTCAAGCTAGTCCGGACTTTCCGTAGCTCTTGTTCAACTTTACTTTTATCCCTGATCGTCGCCTTGGGTGTAGCCATGGAAGTAGGAATATTTTCACCCCACGAAATGGAGGTCTTATCCCTGTCTAGCCAATAGATCTGCTGTTTCATTACCCTGAATCATTGAATGCCCTGGTACCCACAGAATTGTCAAACTACATTTATTGCACATTATGTTTAGCAATTCTTTACATTCTTCTACCAGAACTGAATTTATTGAGACAGAGTCTAGGGAATTAATCGCCGCCTTACTGTCTACGCAGAGGAGCCTGTCAGTACCAACAGATTGTCTTCTGCAAGCTCTAGTAAAACCGGACAAGCCATGTTAATGGTGTATACCTCGCTTTGAAGGACTGTACAGAAGTATGGTAGTCTGAACGACCTGTTGAAGTTAGAGTCCTGTTTTGAACCCATCCGTAAAGACCCTCCAATCATAACCTTGTATGTTCACCAAAACGCTCTATTAGGTAATACCACCTTTTGGAAAGCGATATTTCTCCAGTAGTTTCAAAAGAGTTGATTGGCCATATTACCTTATCCGGAGTAGTCAAATCAGCCCAAGAAGAGTCATTAGTGNTTTTGAACCCATCCGTAAAGACCCTCCAATCATAACCTTGTATGTTCACCAAAACGCTCTATTAGGTAATACCACCTTTTGGAAAGCGATATTTCTCCAGTAGTTTCAAAAGAGTTGATTGGCCATATTACCTTATCCGGAGTAGTCAAATCAGCCCAAGAAGAGTCATTAGTGACCATGGCCGGCCTGCATGTTACTGATTGATTCGATAGAATCCGTACAACCTGGAAAGTGAGTTGAAAGCAAAATATCATTGGTTTCTTCACTTGATTGTGCCCATCTACCGTCGGCTAATTGTAGATGCGCAGGTGTAGAGTAGGTAGTTAGGGTTTAGTTGACGAGGTTAGAATATCAAGTTTAAATTCGCATTGCAAGAGGTTAAGGCAGACAGACAAAAGCGTACACTTTCTTTTTAAAAAACCCAAAAAAATTGATTGAAAAAAAATAATAAAGAAGAAGTTCTTTAAAAAATAATTAAAAAACTCATATGTTGAAAATAAACTCATCCAAACCTTTTTAATCGACTGAATATAAGTAAAGTTACACTCTGTATATTATACAAAGCTTAAAGAAATAAATGTTTCTTACAGAAAAAAAACACCTATACAAAATAAACTATACTTACAAAGTCCTTAAATTAGCAAAACAAAAAACACACATTGTGTGAATGTATAAATCAATTTAAACGAACAACTTCTTAAAATGAAATTATAAAAAATCTTGTTTTCTTAAATTGCAGGAGTAACTATACTTCTATCATTAACAGTTTTTCTAAATCTTGTGGCTGAATCAATGCCGACAACGTCGGATGCCGTTCCTCTTATAGGTACCTATCTTGAAAATTCCGATGAAATAGTGTAAAATTCGGCTTCATATTCTGAGAAAAGTTTGCATAACAATATTAATAGGAACACACGTTTCCTTTTGTTTAGTGATGATAAGATAGATATACTTTGACCGATATATTTTTTGTTCTTTTTTTTCATTTATTTATTTTGAATGAAATTATAAGTGACATTTTAGTTGAAATTCAATTTTTCTTTTATTTATTTCCAATTTGTTTAATGTTTTTTGTACTATAATATGTATTGTAAATTGATACTTATGGTGTTACAATGCATTATCCTTTTTCATACCAACTTTTTTTTCGAAACAGTTCGCAAACAAAATATAGGCTATAGGCATAATATATGTAACATAACCCATATATTTGGATATCTGTTTTGAAATAGTCATTGATACTTGGTTATATATTTTATTGAATTTGTAATTTATATTCATTTGAAAGTCATGTGAGAAAGCTTTATATTTTATAATTTTTAAAGAAACGGACATTGAAATATACTATATATTTAACACTTATCATGGTCATTATGAAATAATTAGAAGAAAAACTTTAAGATTTTTTTTAGTACTTCTCTACGAAAATATTTGAGTTCAAATTCAGCAAAAAAAATTTTTCATTCAGAATATCTTCTCTCAGGTAGATTTAAATAAGTACTTACTATATATGGTGAAAAAATGATTAAGTACATTTTTTTCCTTTAATATAGACAGAAAGGTGACGCAAGGTGTAGCAATGATATTAAGGAATGTTTGCTTCCTATGTGTTTACCAGCTGCTCTCATACATCAGTATTGTTAGTTTTCCCTCTTCCTCTGAATAGAGTCAGTGATGAGCTGTCTGCTATTTTAACGAGTGCATTAGAGGTACCCTTTTATTTCATCAAAATCGAAACGACGAGGGTGGCGTTAGGTAGTATATCCGACTTACACGAAAGAAAATTTCTTACGAAAAATTCTGATGTGTACATGGAGGATCAAACTCAGAATCGTCAGCACCTACACCAACCAACTACATATGAAATATGTAATCAGAATTGATTAAAACATAAATTTGGTACATATTTGAATGAGTGCATATTTTAAAAGTACATTAGGTATTTACAGAGTATTTGGTACTTTCATTAGTTATTACTTCGTAGAGGTCGGCTAGCATTTATGCTATGTCATCTGTGCTTCTTCTCCTGCTAATCCCTTCTTTTTCCTGTTGTCGTAACTCTGTCTGTATAGGTGATTCGTCTTTCGACCTCCAGGCAGTTACTTTCCGATTGAAGCATGTAGTCCAGGATATTGCTGGGTTATAGTTTCCTCCAAACCCTTCCAAAAAGCGCGGCCAATGAAAAATTGCGAGCTAGGTGTCCTCTTCCACTTCCAAGCAATGTGAGCACGTTGGTGACGTATCGTGACCGAACCTATGTAGATAATTCCTATATCCAATGTATCCAGACAGGAATTGGTATTCCGCGCTAATTTAATTGTTCGATATCCTCGAATCGTCCTTATTTCACTAACCCCATGTACTGATGATATCTTCCTCCTGGTTTCTTGTATGCTCAAAACGTGTGGCCAAATTGGTGCTGCATATATGAGTGTTTAGCTTACTACTCTTGAAAGCAGTATTTTGGTCTGATATCTTGGTCCTCCAATGTTTGGCAGCATACGCTGCTTGAATCTTTGACGATTTCTCCGTTGCCAACGATATATTGTAGTCTTAAGTCCTTCGCCTATGTTGTACCTCAATTTCCTGTCTGTGAAGTAGCTCTCCACGGCTTTCATCATTTAAGCTGCTGTGTTAATCCGAGCTAAAGATCGGCTAATACAGCTCCAGTTTGCTGTATTTAACGCTCCTTGGCGTCAAGTGTAACCACTGCGCAGTACTCTATTGTTCCTCCTTTCCATCTTGTTTTCTCAATCGCTGAGTCCGCCGTGTCGAAAACAGTCTTGATTGCGTCAACTGTGGAACGGTTTTTCAGAAATCCGAACTGTATATTACACAGTGCCATAAGCGTGGTCGAGCAGTTATATCGTATATAACCCTTTCGAACATCTTGTCAGGAGAGTCCAGAAGACATATTGGTCGTAAAGCGACGACGGTTCATCATGAGCTCACTTTCCTTTGGGTTGTAGCACCAAGTGTTGTAGTTTCAATGTCTCCTGAATGATAATCTTCAACATTGTTGGGCATGTTATCTGCGGTGATCTATCTCATTTCAGCTTGGACATGACCATTCTGTAGGTAGTTCCCTAGGGGTCGATGTCGGCGTCGTATGCAGAGAGCGTGTCTTCCTCTTGAGCGCTTTATTTTAGTTCTTTGTTTTAGGTATTTTCTCCTCAGACCTTCTATATCTTCATCTGATTAATCTCTCGTAATAGTGATATGCTGGCAAATGAAATGTCAATCACCGATGATCTTCCTGCTTCGCGGTAGGTTGGTAAATTGACGACATTTGATAGCCCTATATGTAGAGATGCGAAGGTCTCGAGCACTTTTCTCCTTCCATTCAATGCCCATGTTTTGAAGTTTGCTTTCGGCATCAGCTACAATGTTCTCGAGTAGATCCTGGAATTCGATAAGAGTATATCTTACCAGTTGTTGCTTTTTTGACTTTGCTGTTTGGCCAGGATGTCATCCGCCGCTTCGCAATTATTAAGGTTTATTTTTATTTTTGCAGAGGGCTCTCCGGAATACTGGCTACCTGCTACATGCTTGGCTTTGTCTGGATTTTCCTTAAAACAGAATCCGCAGCATGCGCGTGATTCTATAAGGCTTCCTCAATGATACATCGCCAATCTCGTACTGGTTTTTTATATTACATATATATAGTTTCTTTCTAAATATCTGATTACTATTATGCTTTCAGTGTTCAAAATTCGGGTGGGGTCTCCAATTCGAGCAGGAGTTTTTAATATTTAGGAAAAATATTGTAATAATATAAATATGAAGTTTATTTTTACTTCTTCACTGATCTAAACTATAGAGCAACTAGTTTCTAGAATTTTTGTTGAGATTTCTTCAATATTCTTAAGATCCTGCTTTTAATTTCTATCATTTTTGAGATGTGTAAAAAATTGGTTTTTTTATTTTTTGTCGATGTTTAGCATTTTGGATGAAAGTTAACCCTAAGTGCTCACATTTTTAGAATTTATGTTGAATTTAGCCATTTTAAATGGTTTACAATTGTGAATTTTTAGCACTTTTTGCACAAAATGTTGTCTCTGTGACTGAAAGTTTCGTTAAAAAATCTGTCGACTAGAAATATGGGTATAGTCTTTAATATGTTAGATTAGTTTGTTGCCTTCCACTCTATTGAGCTGACATTTTTAAACACATTTTTTTGAGAAAGAAGACTAAAATCAATAAAAGGTCCTTCTTAAATTAAACAAAAAATCGAAGTTTTTATCTTTTATATTTAGAGGTTTTTATTACTAAAGATAGAGTCATAAAAAGAGATCAGGACTTTTCAAGAAATACTTAATATTTTAACTGTTGGAAAATTATATTTTTAGGTGCCTTGAATTTTATCTCGCGAATAATATATTTTTATCATTTATATAGCCGACATAACTACGCCTACAATTTTCTTGATATCGAAATATTATCGCCTTAACTACCTATTCTTTCTTTTCTCACTTTAAATACAGTCCTTTGCACAAAAATTACATGAATATTCTTCCGCTATATATTTTATACTGCATTCAAGAAAGTAATTGAACTCCATTAAAACAAGTTTGAGGACAAATAACTAAAATCAAAAAATCTAATGCAAAAGAAAAGAAAATAAAAACAAGATTTTTTAATTAAACAAATTGTAAGATGAATAAACAAATTAAACAAAAAAATATGAATAACTTAAAATTGAAAACGTTAATTGTGCTTTTATTTCTTTATAAAATTGTTTGCGGAATGCAAACTAATGCAACTATTAGATAGGTGAGTTGCAACTCCGTTAGAATCTATATAAGAGTATATCTTTTATATTTAAGATTCTAATTTCAAAAAAAAAAAAAGGAAGAAAAAAATATTTAAAGAAAAAAATGACGAAAAAAAAAATGAATGAAAACAAAGCTAATGGCTTAAGAACTATTTCACAACCTGTTTCAAAAGCAAAATAATATGGAAATTATTTTTGTTTATTTCAGGAGTTACAATTCTTCTATCGCTTACAGTGTTTCTCAACCTTGTCGCGGAAACATTGCCTCAAGTATCAGATGCAATTCCTTTGTTAGGTATTCAAGATGCAATAAAAGCATATTTTATTAACATTATTTTTAACCTAATTTAATAACATTAAAATAAAGTCGATATTGTTGTGTTTGTTACAGTGCTTTTTATAATATTGGATTTGATTTTGTAAAATTTTGATCTTTTGCGTTACTAACTACTAAAATGTTTTGACAATTTAATATTAATTAAACCAACGATAAACTAAAAATAATGCGACAGTAAAATCTTGATGATACTTTAAAAAAATAACCAAAAACCTAATTTCTAAAAACTAAACCGTTTTCAAAGTGTGATAGTTTATATATACCCACTTTTCAAAATCAGGTTATACTTTGCGTTAACTGAGAGTTTTATATTACTTATTCTTCTTATAGATAAATATATTTAAAAATATATAAAATTTCAACAACAAAAACTATCACAATTCATTATTGTCCAATGATTGCATTTCATTAAAAAAAAATCTTTTCATTAATACTATTTATTATTACTTCTTTTAACACCCTTAATAATCCAAAAACTAAATATTTTCAGCTTCAATGAGTTAATTCTCATTGTCCATAATCAACACAAACTAAGAGAACGATTGTCTTTTTATAAAATGATGGAAACAAATAATTACAAAGCTAGAGGTCAAATTAAAAGCAAGTCTTTTACATTTATAGTGTGGAACCCAATTAAAAATCGAGTCAACCCGCACCAATTATTTTGTGAATCTTAATTTCTTCAATACTTTTCCAGAAACCAACCAACAAAAAAGCGTAGAACGTAACGCCTAAAGATAAAGAAAAGCTTTCGCCGGTAGACGGGCCTGTATCACTGTTCAAAAAATACTTGGTATCGATGAGATTCGACCCTTTGTTTTGCTTGTTTATTGATTTACTTAAAAAATATTTTTTTACTGTGTTCATTATTGATAAATCATTTTTGCCAGGCATATATTCGGTTGAAAAAATAAAAGTTTCTTATAATTTTGCTTTAAATTATAAGTATAACATCTACTTCAACCAAATGACTCAACCATGAAATCATATATTACCAACCACGTGGTGAGTGGATCATTTAAAAGATGTGCAGAACACATAATCTATATAATACATGTATAAACCCAAAATTTAATATATGTTTAAAAACTATCGATTCTGCTTGTGAGCTAAATAAAATTCACACCAAGCAATGTTTTCGTTCCACAAATTTATGTGAGTTGAACATATTTTCGATTAGGATCCAAAAATGTTTTAGAAATAAAAAATGCGATCTATACCATTTTCATAATGAATTCTTGATTTAAAGTTCAGTTCAAATTTGAACAGAGGATTTTTCTTCGAGCTTCAAATTACTACCTTATTATCATCTTTTGTAATAATATGAATGTTAAGAAATTATTTTCCAGTTTGTGATGAATATTAAGACAACATATTTAAATTTATTTGAAATTTTAAAGGTGTTTTAAAGAAGAATAAACAGTATACACTCGACTCCACGTAGTTCAACTATTTAAAAGCATCCTCTCATAAACCATAAAACTCGAGCATGAAAAAAATATTTTATTTTTTATATGTTTTCATTCTGCATGTGTGGTAAATAAAAATAATAAAAAAATATGGAGTTAGTATTTTAACAATAATTCAAATATTAATTACTACCTCCTTCCAAGTATCAAAGACAAATATAAAAATCAAATTTAAAAAGCTTTACATAAAAAATTTCCCACAAAACTTTATGATAAAATTAACTGAAGAAATTTATATTTAAAAAAAAACTCATAAAAGTTGTTGGAAATTCATAAATGTATGAGACTGATAAATTGTTCATTAAATCATTTGTAGACATTTTCTTTCTCTTAGAATTGAATTGATTATTATACATGTAATCGTAGTTATCTATATATATATAAATTAAATACGTTTTAACTAAAAGCAATTTTACTAAACAAACCTTAAATAAAACTGTGTACAATTTCTTAAAATAATATATATAAAATAAAATCTAAAGACTAAATGAAATTATTTAAAATATCTATGTCTTTCTTATATTTGGAATGTGTATGTTGAATGTCTCCCAATTTGGAATATGGAATTGCCTCTTCCAAGTGTATTGGTAAATGTGAACATTATATTTTTCTTTCCTTTCGTATTCTTTTTTCAGCACATTCTTACTATAGAAACTTGAAAAACGCTTTATATAACCATTACAAAATAAAATACTTTTTATTTAATATATTTTCCATAAACTCAGAATAATCTTTGCTTTCTAAGTAAAACTGTGGAAAACTATCTATTATATATTGTGGAGCTGAGTTAGGCTTTTGTTGAAGATTTGAATAATCATTAGATTTTTGTTCTATCAAAAAAATTTATACTTTTCATGAAATAGTACAAAAAATACTACTATTCATAAAAAATATTAATATTAAATATTATTATTATTTCACTTCTTTTTTCCAAATTAAAACGAAAATTAAAATAAAAGAACAATCAAAAGTTTCCCATAACCACGACTCTTCACAAACTCATCTCAACTGTCGTATCCATCATTGGCACCCATATCACAAAATCGGGAGCTCTGCGAAGTAGTAACGTCATCTCAGTAGTTAAACTATATCCATCAAGAATTTCATGTTGAATCACAATGTCTGAATTTTCATTTGCTCCAATATAATCGGTGCCATTCATTCACTTGTTAGGGCTTTCATTTCCCAGCATTTTCGTTAAAGGTTGGTTCGTGCAATACTGAAAAAACACTTTTTATGACAGGTTGTTACTATTATATAAGTAACAACCTGCATTTTTAAATAAACAAGAAGAAACACGTTGTTCAATGTTGACGACCGACATTTTTGTATTGTGAAAATAATTGTTTTGATTGACTTTTGTGGTCATCCGAAACATACATGCATACGAACCTTTGTCAGAATCCATCTAGCAGCACTGTGCCCAAACGTCTCGGTATCTGGCTGTTCACCAGTTGGGTATGCCTTTCTCCTGGTTCAACAAGGTCTACGCTTTTGTTGCCGCCGTCTTTTACGTGTATACCATCTGGTTGCATTGATAATACTTTTTTAGGTGAAGCATAGTAATTCATCCTTGCTAAAAGTCAAGCCCACCGAAGACGCCTTGTTCGGATCTTCTCAACTACATTCGGGTGGTTATATAACTTGAATAACTCGTGATTGTACCGTATCATCCATTCACCTTCCACGCACTTTTCTCAGAACTCCTTCGTCTTCCGATGTTAGGTTCCACCATTTTGCACCAAACAGAAGTACTGGCAAGACTAGCTCCTTGTAAAGCTCGTCTTCTTGCCGAAAACCCTCACAGTTCGGAACTTGACTAAGGTTCCTCCATCGGGCGGCTTTGGCACAACTCCATGTGTTCCTCAGTTTCATTGGCATAATTTGATGAGCTTGCTTGGGATGCCAAAATGGTTCATTGAGTGGAATAGCTTATCTCTGATTAGAGTGTCGTACGCTTTCTTAAAAAACCTGGCAGATGATGCTAATGTTCCACTCTTCTGGCATCTCAACCCTGTCAGAGATATTCAGAAGCAGGTAGTTCAAAGAAGGCACTGCTGTTTTTAACAGTTCAGCTGGTATACCATCATTTCTTTCGCTCTTGTTGTTCCTTAGCCTCTGGATAGATGAGTCTTCCTCTGATTTTGTGGGTGGAGGGACATCATCGTTGTTTTGGAAA
>JXPG01007762.1:7681-22058 GCA_001015175.1 Megaselia abdita
AAAAAAAAAAAAAAAAAAAAACTCTTGTACAACGACGAAAGACACCGACTGACTGAAATGTTTGTATATTGTATATTGGAGAAGAGTGGAATAAAAGAGCTGAAACGAACGAACGAATGAACGAAAAAAAAAATGTGTTCCACTCTTTTGAAACTTAAACAAATTGTTGATTTATGGACTTTGATGAGTTTGTTTCTAAGATTTCCACACAGCACACACGACCGACCTACTCACTCATTCCTACGTCCGTCTGTCCGTCTGCTGATTGTTCATCCGCGCCGCGTTTATTTGCTCTCTTGCTGATGGTTTTATCGATTTACATAGCAATTAGTCGTACTTGTTTTCTAGATATTATTACTATATACTTTTCGTATACTATTTAGTTAGTATTCTTCTTCTTCTTCTTCTGCTTTTTTATTTTATTTTTTTATTTAATGTTACGGTACTTTGTGTTTTTTCGTTGAAGGTTCTTCTTTCTTGAGAAATTGGTGGTAATTTGTAGTATTTGCTTCTTGAATCATGCGACATGGTATTTAGTTTTGAAAACAAGAAAAAAATTGAAAAGAAAAGAAAAAAAAAGGTGAACGAGCTTCCTTTCATAATACCTTTTAGATCCATTCCATTTCGGTTTCCTGTTTTTAGAAAATAAACTGAAAGCAAACATCTCGTTACTGGGAAATACTACCTTCTATGGATGACGTTTTTATTACTTTCACAGTGAAAGCATTTCTTATTTGTTGGGTGTAATCGTCAAATAGTAGTGTTGTTTACTCCTGGCAGGATCGCCAAGTTTACTTTAGATGGCTGGGTTTTGATTCTAGTAATAGAACATCCGCATTTACAATTGGCTTCATTTTTGCTGATGAATCTCTTACTGTTTCCGGATAACAAAGCAATACAAGTTTAAATTATGACTGATTTTTTTCTTTCTTAAAAATTTCTACAATAAAATTTGAATGTAAAATTATGGTATACAATCAAACATCAAATGTTTCTTGTGATGAAGTTCAGAGTGTACAATACTATCTACAAAGTTAGAAGACAAAGTTAATAAACATGAACAAACTTTTGTAATTTTTAAAATCGATGGCAAAAGACTGTGTTTTTATATATATAGGCAAACCCAACAACATCTTAAAAATGAATAAATCAAGAATAATAAAATTCAAGATTAAACTGTAACATATTTGAAATAATTCAGACAACCAATTAATTTCTTAAATATTAATCTTTTAAAAGAAATAAGAGTTCTTAAAGCATTCTCATTTGTTCTTAGATATTCTTTAAGAATTCTAGAATATCTCTTGAAACATTCTTTTTAACCTCTGGCGTTATCTATTAGAATTATTTTTCAATCTTCTTTTAAAAAGAGGTAAAAAGAAGCCTTGACTCTAATTCCAATTAAGTTAGGAAGGAAACAAACGTTTCTATATTTCCCTTTGAAGTCCTTTTAAATTCTTTCAAGGCAATCAAAAACATAGCAAATTTTTGTTTTAAGAGTTGTGTTTTTATTCGCATATATTTAAAATCACATTTAAAAAAAGTAAAATATAACGTTAAATTAAATTATAATAACTTTTTTTTAATTAGAAATAAAAGTTTAAAAACATATATGTTTTATATTTTAATAGTGTTTTTTTGAGATTAAATCATAATATAATAAACACTTATCTATATGTCTTTGAATTTACGAACACACAAAATAAAATTACTTTAAAAATTAAAAGACAAAATATTTAAAAACCTGTTCAAAACCAAAACTTTTTTGTCGAATAAACTTTGGAAAATATCTATTCTCAAAATGAGTTAGGAACTAGTAATTCCTTTTAAGAGAATCAATACTATCAAATATTGAATTTTAAATTTTTGGACTCTATTAAAAGTATTCCTCAACCGTTTTTTGATGAATCAAATACATTCTCTCTATTTCAAGTAATAATCTTCAATGGTTATTTTGATGAATCAAACATTTGATTCTTAATTTCAAGCGACGCTCTTTTTCACTTTCATGTCACTTAAATTGAAATACATTTTTCAAATACGATTTTTGGAGAACTTTTTCAAGGCAATATTTTCCAGTTTGATTCTCTTTTTCTTTAAATTTTAGAGGCATTTAATTTTTTGTGAAGTATTTTCGAGAATATTTTGTTATTTACAAAAATATTGGGTCATATTTGTCAAAGATCTAAAAGAAATAAAAATCTATCGATATATACAAATTTTTAAATAAAACAAGTAAAAATATTAAATTTAGAAAATTAAAAAAAAAATGTATTATTAATAATAAAAATAAATATATGGGGATTTTAAAATTTTTTGAAAATTAGTTAAATTTTATTTATTTATATTAAATTTATATAAATAAATTTTTTTAGAAATATTAAATTTTTAAATTTAAAAAGAAAAACAAAATTAAACATGGATAATGAAAATATTAATTAAATTCAACACAATTTTTAATATAAAATAAATACATACAGATATTTAAAAAATAACTTAAATGATTACATATCAACAAAATTTTTAAAAAATGTTTTTAACTTCAAAATAATAAAAGTATTCTATATTTAAAAAATATTTAAAATTTAAATTTATGTGGAAAAAAATAAACATTTTGAAACATAAAAAATTAAAGTATTTCAAGATTAAAAATTATGTGAATTCTATTGATTTAAACAAAAAAATTCTAAGCTGTTTTTTTTTTAATTTTAATATTTCTTTAAAAGTATTTAATTTTAAGAATTGTAAAATTTAAAATTATTTAATTAATAATAAATAATAAATAATTTTAAATAAAAAAACAATTAAAATAGAATTTAAATTTAAAAATGTTAAATATATAAAAAAAAAATAGATTTTTGTTGTAAATAATTACATTAATAATTAAAATAAAACTAATATCATTAAAATTGAACAGTTTTAAATTTGATGACATCTTTAATGTTTCTATCGAAAGAAAAGTTATGAATTCAAAAGATATTTAAGATTAAAATTTATGTGGATTTGAAAGCAACATTTTCAGAAAAAAATTAAATATTTACATATTTTGAAACATACAAAATAATAAAAAAATTAAAGTACTTTAAGATTAAAAATTATGTGAATTCTAATAATTTAAAAAATTTTGTTTTCTCAAAAAAAAAAAAAAAAAAAAAAAANATTTATGTGGATTTGAAAGCAACATTTTCAGAAAAAAATTAAATATTTACATATTTTGAAACATACAAAATAATAAAAAAATTAAAGTACTTTAAGATTAAAAATTATGTGAATTCTAATAATTTAAAAAATTTTGTTTTCTCAAAAAAAAAAAAAAAAAAAACTTGAAATTAAAATCAATTCTTTTTAAAACATTCTTTTTAACATTTGTAAGCTGTTTTTTTTTTTTTTGCAATTTTAATAATATTTAATTTTAAGAATTGTATAATTGAAAAAAAAAAATATATTTAAAAAATCATACAACTTAATTAATTAAATAAAATTCATAGAATTTTGAAAAGTATATATAAAAAAATTAAAGATAAATATTCAGTTTTAAAAAACGTATAACAAGTTTTTTTTTTTATTTTTAAAGTTATTAAAATTTGTGTTTAAAAACAAAAATTCAAAATATTGTTTGAATTGCAATTCTAAATTCAAAATCAGTTTCACTTTCTGCTTTTAAAAAAAATTTTCAGGGAAGTGCATAAAAAAAGTTTTAAAAAAATACACATAATACAAAGTAAAATACTTTACTCAATATTATTTCCTTGAAGTTCTTTTTTTTAAAACGTTAGTATCTTTGGAAATTGTCATAAAAAGCTTTGTTATCGAAATAATATTGAAAATATTTTCAAGATATGAAATTTTTAATGTTCTGTTACACTCGTTTTTTTTAAGACTGTCAAAGTTTAGTATAATTTTTAGTCTTGACATAAATTTTTTGAAAAGTTTTTAATTCTCTAAAAGTTTAAAATATTGCATCACTAATAATTATGGATTTTTAAATAAATTTTCAATGTTCTGTTTAATTATTAATTTTAAAGAATTATTATTAATTTTAAAGAAAGTTTAAAAAAATAAAATACATGATAAAAACGGGAATGATATATTTTTTTGTGTTCCAGACTAAATATTTAACAAATCTTAGAAATTTAAAATTTCCGTAGAAAAACTTTTTAATTTAGTATTTGTTATAATATCTGCGAAAAAATTTAAAAAAATCTCATACAAAATGTTAATTTTAATTCTTGTTTAAAACAAAAAAATTGCTTATTAAATAAAACAATAAAACATTTTGAAAAATAAATAAACACATAATAAAATATACAAAAAATGTAATATTTTCATTCCTATGAAATCTTGAAAGAGCTTCATTTCTGTTTGTGTGAAAGAAATAGCCTTTGCTACAACTTGTGCACCACTTGTCAGCGCCATCTACTTTTTGTCCTTGCGCGACACTATACAATAGTATCTGGAGTACTTTAGTTAAGAAAATCTTATCCGATTAACAAGTTTGATATCGCGTTTTAAAGGTACTGATGAAGCCATCAAACCCTGTCATTTTTTGGAATGTTGAAGGCGTAGGAAATGCGCAACTAAATAAATTATAATTGAGGAATATGTCCAGGGTCTGAGAGTGAGGAGCACTTGTAATACATTGAACATTTTTGTATAAACCCAAAATACCAATGAAATAATATAAAATAGGAAGTCAAAAACCTTTGGAGTGCCAAGAAATCCCAGTCAAGTCAATCATATTTTTTTGTCAATAAACCACAACCTCCTTGAATGAAAGCTAAAAAAATGAAAGCCTTCTCTTCTCATAAATAAAACCACAGTTCCTTTTCATGACATTTACCAAAGTAAGTACTTTGTTACTTGTTTCTAAAAATATACTTTTCCGTTCAGTCACTAGAGTGTAATATGTTGTTGTTGCCATGTGGAAGTTTCTTTTTACTTTACTTTACTGTTTTTGACTATCCTTGCTTCCCTGTCTTCCTTTCAGCCATCTCCTGTGATATTAACTTTATTACTTTGGTTCTTCGTTCTGAGAAAATGAATGAATATGACAAGGTTTTTTTGACGGAGGGAGACGAAGACGCAGAGTATATTAAAATGTTGCAATAAAAGAAAAAAAAGTAATCTTCTTATTTATTAGGGGAGATATGGAAATTACTTATTAGAAAGGATTAGAAGTTAGTTGGCAGATGATATTTGCGGTTCTTAAGGGGAGAGCTTAAGCAAATTAGATGTCTTTATTACTTAATTTTATTGTATGTTACTTTATATGTGCTATGGGTAATTGGGATGTCAATGGTACAATGGGTTTCCCAATTTAATATAATGACGACGACAAGAAAAGGGGTTCATCTGATTAAATTGACCGAAAACTTGTCTCTTTCAACAAAATGGCTTCAAGCGGAATTTATGAGATTTCTTTTTCGTAAGTTTTCCTTTTCGTTAATTATTTTTCTGTTTTCTTTGGTAAACTTTTCTCGAAAAGGTTGAGAGTAGAGTAAATGCTCATTTGGAATATTTGCTTCGTTGGATTTAAGTCGCATAATTAAAGTCAACATTTAATATCACAGAGAGAAACAAATTCACAGTAAAATAGAAATTCAACTCATTACAATTCCAAATCAGCTAATGATATTTTCCAATTAGATGTAATTTAGTGTTTACTTTGTGTACTTCTTTCCAATTAGCATAAAAACTGAAAATTCTAAATTAGAAATTTTTGTTTCCAATTGTTCTCCGATTCCATTATACGTATTCAAATCTAATAGAAAACATGTGGTGTGCTTGGTTTGCTTTTTGTTGTTGTGGTTGTTGTTGCTACTGCTGCTGCTGTTGTTGCCCTACAATTTCATTTCACTTCCCTTCACTTCATTATTAAACAAATAACTATGTAGAATTTAGTTTCAGTTGTTGTTAATATACATGTTTGTCGGCCGACCCGGCCTGAGAGAGAAGAGATAACAATTTGGGATAGTAAAAAGTTGGTTTTTCAAACGAATTTTTTGTTTCCACAATTCATGTTTTGTTGACCAATTTTGTAATTTGAAATTTTTTGTAAGAATTGTTTAAATTTATCGGTTCTAATGTTTTTTCTTCTTTTTTTTCAGGTAAGATGGCTTTTCTTTAATGTTATGTAGCTGGTGAGTTTTTATAAATAAGAAATGAAAAAAAATCCAGGCAGGATCGCCAGAATAAAAAAAAATATTATACACTTTTTTTAAGTCTTGAAATTGGGGTTTTTTTAAATATATTTTTTTTTTTTTTGTAGATTTTTGCTAAATGTTCTTGTTTTTCAATTTATTTTAAAAAAAATTAAATTCTAGAAATTTAAAGCTCAGTTTTGACACTTACATTAAAAAAATGGAATTTAAAACAAAAATTGAATGAAATTAATGAAAAGTCAAATCTGTTTCTAATTTAACTAATTTTTATTTGTTAATTAAATTCTTAAGTCTTCTTGAATTTATAAGGTTTCGAAAATTGGTGGTATAATTTTAGAGAAAAGGACTTAAAAAATTACACAGTTTTGATAAATCTCGTTTTAACGATGTGACTTTAAAAAATAGTTTCTCTAAGAAATGTTTTCGCCGACAATCAAAGTCTTTAATACATCTTTCAATAGAAATCAGAGTTCTTTAAGAAGTCTAAAAGATTTCTTGAAACATTCTTTTGAACGTCTGAAGTCTATTAGAGTTCTGTATTCAATCTTCTTAAAGTGATCTAGAGAGAGCTTTCAGAAAACAATAATATTTCTTTAATAAATCTTAAGTAAACTTCTATATTTCTTTAAATTGTCTTTTAAAAAGATAAATAAGATATTTTCAATATACCAAAAGTCGATTTTCTCGAGTTTTGTATAAGATATTTGAGTTCTGAAAACAGAAAAATTACTCTTAAGAATCAGAGTTCAGTATGAGCAAGAAAATAAATAAAGTTTTTTGCTTTCTTTTGTTAGATTTGTTATAGACTATTTATTGTAGATGATTTTTTGCTTGATTTGAGAAGAATGATTTAAACAGTACTTTTCTAAGGCGAGAAGTCTTTGAGCTTTCTAAGTCACCACTAATATTAGCATACTTTTCAAAGAGGAAAATAAGCATATAATAAAAATTTCTTCCTAGGGCTCATAAAGGCTCTTTTTATGGCTCTTTTTGTTTAAAACAAATTACAGAAAAGCTTTGTTTTTTATAATCAGTGATAAAATACAGGACAACTTGAAGGAATCTCAATAAAAATTAAGTCATGAAACTGAAGTAAATCTTCCTTTAAAAAAACTAAAATCTTGCTAAATAAGCATTTGTTTAATTAATTTTTAAATTTAATTTATGTTTAGATTATGCTTAATAGTCTCGAGGAGCTCAGCACTGATACAACAAATAAAACAAAAAAATATGCTAATTTAAATTGGAAAATAGTTTTAAATTTGATGTAATTGTTTAAATAGAACGAAAAGTTATAAATTAAGTATAGATTTAAGATAAAAATTAACTTATTTTTAGAAAGAAAAAAATAAAAAATTTGGAAAAATTAAGAATATTTAAACCTTTTTTATGAAAACAAACAAAAATTCTAAAAGATTTCAAATAGTGTGAATTCTATTGATTTTTTTATTTCATTAAAAGTAAAATCCAAATTTATTTTTGTCTAATTTTTCAAAACAATACAAATTGAACGTTTTAAATTAAATGAAGATCAAAATCGAAAATTTAAAAGTTATTTAAAGAATGAAAAAAATATAAATAAACCATAAAAAAAATAATTTAATAATAAATAAATTAGAAGATTATTCGCTGTTTAAAAATGTTTAAAAAAATGTTTAAAATTTAAAGATTTTTTGTTTAAACGAAAATATAACTTCCAAAATATTGTTAAAATTGCATCTATAATATGTTTGATGGTTTCACGGGTTTAGGACAAATTTAAAATTAAAACCATCAACCGAATTAATTAAAAACTATAAGAGGACGTGATTTCAACTAAAAAAAAAATTGCATCTATAAATAAAAATTAATTTTTAAAACTTTTCCTATTTTAAAAATTTTGTCTAGTTTTAAATGTTATGTAACAAACAAAAAATTAGTAAGATCGGAAAACAAAATCGTTAAAATGCTATTTTTTGTTTTAAATGTTGAAAGTAATAAAAATCAATTATTATAAAGTTGTCTAAAATTAATTTTCAAAAAATAAAAGTTATATAATTTTTACAATTCGAAATATAACAAACAAAAATTTTGAAAATAATAATAAAAATTGAAGTCTTAAGGTTAAATAAAATTTAATAATACAAATTTCTAGAAAAAAGCGCATTTAAAAAAAAGAAAATATTCAATTGTAAAAACTTGTCTAATTTTAAAATGTTGAGCTCAGTTTGAATATTTTTGGTAATATATCAGTAAGATTAAACATAGATCAAGTAGAATACATTATCCAAAAATATTTCCCTATTTTTTTTATTTGTTGTTGGGATTTTTGGGGTTCTAAGAGGCTTATTTTTAACTTGATGAAATTTGTATGATTTGTATGCTCTGGGTAAAGGCTCTTTAAAAAAAATCCTTGTCAATGATTTAATTGGTGTAGTTTTGGAAAAAAAATCTAGAACATCAAATATTTATATCGTTTTAAATGTTATATATTATATATATACATATTTTGATGTACTGCAGTGGTACATATTTAATGTTATACCTCATTTTAAAGATCTATCTGACTACTAAAAACTGCCATTAAGAGAAGTTTTATTGGTCGACACCAGATGGCGCTAGGATTAAATTCTGGAAGCTTCCACTTTATTTTTTAAAAATTTAGTTAAGCAAATCTTATCTGATTCTCAAGTTAGATACCTCGTTTTAAGGGCACTGATGAGAAAAAAAACCCAACCCAAATCCTCATCAATACTTATTTGAATTTCTAAATGTGTGGCATAACTTCGTCTTGAATAATATAGGGTCGTGTGATACATCATTTGAAGGTACTAATAAGTCCCATAAAACGTTATCACAATTTCTTAAGATTTTGAGAAAAGTTTCAAAAGTAGTGTTGTAACAAATTATATTAAATTTTAAGAAAAGTTTATAAAACGAAAAGTCCTATTTCACAAAACCCATCTTTAAACTCCATCTCCCTCTAAACCAGACAATTATCCTTTGAAATACTTTCAAACTGAACCTCCCAAGTCAAGTTCCCTGTTGCTCTCAAATCCCAATAGTAAAAAAAATCCAAACAAATGTGAAAAATCCCACAAGGCCAATCGTCATGCGAAGGGAGAACATGTGCCCTAGAATCTGATTTCCCTTCACTTCATTTATTAAATGTATCTAGAGCTACATATTTAATATAATATACTAAAATATAGATATACTAATATAGATATGCCTGCCTGCCCTCTCGTATCGTTGTTGTAAAAGACGAGAGAAAGATAAACAATTTGTTAGCTGTTTGATAAAAAAGCTAGCTCTGCCTGGCTCTGCTCTGCTCAATTCTGTGGTTCTGCTGCTGCTGTCGTCGTCGTTTCGTTCATTCGTTGGCGTAGTATGTAAAGAGAAGAGCAGAGAAGCCAACAACACGGAAGACAATAAAATAAAGCGATAAAGTTTAAAAATAAAACACTCTTCTCTATATTATAAATATAATATAGTAGTACTTAGTCGCTGTTCTGTTCTTGTGGTTGACTCTTCTTCTACTTTTACTGCTCCTGGATGCCTGGCTGCCTGCTTGCCTTCCTCCTTGTCATCATCATCGCATAGTCTCATGACAACATTGTTGCTTTGTAATTTCAGTGTAATTACACATTTAGTAGATGATTGCCTCCCTGTCATCATCATTGGATTTCATTTCACATACGCAAAGTTTACCCAGTAGTCTGAACGAGAGGGGTGTGAGAAGAGGCCAAATAATGATATGACAATTTGTTGACGGAGCGGAGCACCAGCAAAGAAAAACTTCAAGGGTTCAAGGGAATTATATAGAATTATAAATTCTTTTATAATTTATTCCTCTTTCCACAAGAACAATAATTCTGCTGCTTTTGTGCTCTTTACTGAAAGTGCCAAGGAAAAAAAAAGTTTGATTTCCATTCACTCTGCTCTGAATTCTTTACATTACTTTTGTCACGTTCGGTTCGTTCTTATGTTTTCAGCTCGAGTCATTCATTGCATTTGATAGTTGTTTGTCTGGCTTTAGTACATCACATATATTATTTTGAGGGTAATGGTGATGATTTTTTTTTAAAGAGATTAATGTTGCCGGGTTGCTATGAGGAGTTGTCGGTGTTGCCGAGGGTTTGTGATTTATTTTTTGTTTGTATTTGTTCGATAGTTTTCGTATTCAATTAATTAATTTTTTTGTTTAAAAACTGTTCGTATTCTTTCGAACATTTTCTTCAAGAATTGAAGATACTTCTTAAAGAAGTATTTTCTAAGAAACAAAAAAGTCTAAAAGAAGTCTCATTTCTTCGAAAAGCTACTTTAAGAAGTCTTAGAGAAGTTTGAATACCTACTTAATTAATGAAGTTGTCTAAAAGAACTTCTTTGAGAAGGGCTAAGAATTCCTTAAGAAACATTAAATCGTTCTCCCAGACAAACAAATTCCGTTTTTTGAGAAATCTTTTCTAAGCAACAAAAAAGTCTAAAAGAGGCCTCATTTCTTCGAAAAGCTTATTTAAGAAGTCCTAAAGAAGTTTAAAAAATTACTTTATTCGAGCTGAAGTTGTTTTAAAGAACTTCTTTAAGAAGGGTTAAGAACACTTTCAGATTTCTAAATTATTTGAAAAGAATTCCTTAAGAGAAATTAAATCGTTCTCCCAGGCAACCAATTCCTATCTTTGAGAAGTCTTATATACATTTTTTAATAGAAATCAGAGTTCTTTAAGAATTCTCATTTTTACTTAAATATTCTTTAAGAAGTCTAATAGATTTCTTGAAACCATTTTTGGAAGGTCTGAAGTTATCAATTAGAATTATTTTTCAATCTTTTTAATCTAGAGAAAACAATAATATTTCTTTAATACCTCTTAAGAAAGCTTCTAGATGACTTCAAATTTTCTTCTAAAAAGAGGTAAAAAAGAGATAAAAAAGATATTTTTAAATTGTTTTTCTATGACTGACTAGTGCGAAATGAGAAAAAATTAAGAAGCAACAATGAGAGAAAAAAAAACTTAAATTTAAAAGTTTCAAACAAATTAAAACGACGATTTTTTTCGTTGAAGAGTCACTTATTTGAAAGTTGAAATATCCGGGAGGAGGTTTCGTTTTGTATAAGATATTTGAATTCTGAAAACAGACAAATTATTAAGACTAGATTTCAGTATGAGCAAAAAAAGAAATTTATTTTCTTAGATTTCTTATATACTATTTAATCTAGATGTATTTTTGCTTGCTTAGAGAAGAATGATTTATGAGCTCTCAATTAATACTTTTCTAAGACTAGAAGTCTTTAAGATTTCTAAGTCTCGACAAATATTACCATTCTTTTCAAAGAATTCTTTAAGAAGTTACATGTTTCCTTTTGACAATGTTTTAACATTCTACTGTGTTTAGGTTAAATCTTCATGTTTTGTTCAGTTTGCCCAACATAAAAACATTGACAGTCTTTTTCAATTCATTTGTATCCGATTTACCTTTAAGTTTTGTGAAGTAAGGCTATGTGGAAACCTAAAAAACATTGAGCTTTGAGGATATTTAATGTATATGAATAGTCCTGGATATAAAAGATATAACATATATTGATCCGAGTAAAAGTATAACTCTAGCTCCGAATATTGTCGAGTTTTGTCGTTTAGTTGTGAATTTCAGCCAATCAAAATTAAGGAGTTTGAATTATCCAATAGGAATAGTTCTTTTTTTATTTGCTCTCTCTTTTAATCAACGTTTATTTCTTACTCTACTTTCTTTCCTAGAAACTTTCGAAAGAAAGCATCAACTGTTGTTTTTCAAAGCAAAACTTGTGCCATATCTTAAAGATAAAACTTATTTCCCACAGAAACTCAGTGACAAATATTTCAACCAAAACCCATCAACCCATTTGCGCCGCCGTGAAATAAAAATATTCCCATCCTTTCCATCTTAAAATTTAAAATTCGTAACATAACTCAGAAAACTTAAAATTCGTACAAGAGCGTATTCGTAACAGAGACGCAAAGGGAATGGAATAAGAATAAATAAACTGCTCTACAAAACGAAAAATTATAAAATTTTTATCAGCAAAACTTCTAGACACTTTGTCGTCAAATAATTTAAAAAGCAGCAAAAAATCATAATAAAATAAATACCCTCGACACCGACTTTTTATGAGTGTGCCGCTGCTCTGCTTTGCTTTCTAGGAGAACCAACCAAATGAAATGAAAATGAGAAATATGAAATCGTAAACACACTCAACTTGATTATGTCAGGTTGCTTTGAAGAAGGTAGGCAGGGTCGACTGGTGGTTTAGTTGTGGTTTTGGTTTGGCGACAACATTCATAGCTTCACTATTATTGCATCTGACATTTCACTTATGAGGTTCAAGAAACTTTTATCGTTATATTTATGTGACACTAGGGTGTGATAATTTTTTTTAGTTTTACGTTACTTCCTTATATTGTATTTGGTTTTTACTTAAATAGAAGTATTTATATTGGTTTAGTTCAAGCTTAAAACAATTCGCAACTTAAAGAAATACATTGTGGTTTTGCGTAAATATAAATATTTATATTGGTATTATTTAAATAGAAGTATTTCTATTGGTATAATTCGCGCCTATGTATTTGAAAAATTAAACAATTCGCAGCTTAAAATAATGCGTTTTGGTTTTACGTAAATAAAAGTATTTATATATTTGCCTATATATTTGAAAAATTAAGCAATTGAAAACTTGAAAAAAAGCGTTGTGGTTTTACGTAAATCGAAGTATTTCTATTGGTATAATGTGTTTGAAAAATTAAACAATTGATAACTTGAAAAAAAAAAACATTGTGGTTTTACTTAAATATAAGTATTTCTATTGGTATAATACGGATATGAAATTGAAAAATTAAACAAATATTAGAATGTAATTTTCCATTCGTATAATTCGCAACAAAAATGAATGCTTTGTAATCATGAATTACGAAACTTCAAACAAGAGTTCAACAACATATAAGAGATTGCAAATTTTTCTCTAATACTTCGAGAACAGCTTTATCTAACCACCACTTTAAATTCGAAGATGTATTTTAGAGATTTTATTAGAATCCAACCACTACAAACGCAATGTGAGTGAAATTATACAAATTTAACTGAAAAAGTATAAAGCGGCCAACCATCGATCAGATACAAATAATATAAGTGACTTATATATGAGGATCCTAAAAATCTACCAATGTTTTGGAAAGTTGATGAGAAATAGTCAATATTTTTTCTACTGAACGAAAAATCTTCAGATTCAAATGGACATTTTTCATCGGCTTTTCATAAAATTTTCGAAAAAGTATCTATTGTTTGGTTTTATTGAATCAGAAGAAGTATCTGAAAACTATTCAATTAAAAAAATATTGCTTTTATTTTTNTAGTCAATATTTTTTCTTCAGAACGAAAAATGTTGAGATAAAAATTGACATTTTTCATCAACTTTTCTTTAAATTTTGAAAAAGTATGTATTGTTTGGTTTTATTGAATCAGAAGAAGTATCTGAAAACGATTCTATTAAAAAAATATTGTTTTTATTTTTTTTTTGGGAAAATTACTCTTTATATGCTTTCTGGAGGTTTTGCTCTAGTCAGATACTCTACGTTACTATGGTTTGAGAAAATTTTATGTTTTTGATGAAGATATAATCTTAAGTAGCAATCGAGTTAAGAAAACTAAACACCAGGTACTTTTCATGAGCATTTTTGAAAAGTTCATGAAAAATAATCAATATTTTTTCTAATGAACGAAAAATCTTCAGATTCAAATGCACATTTTTCATCGACTTTTCATAAAATTTTCAAAAAAGTATCTATTGTTTGGTTTTATTGAATCAGAAGAAGTATCTGAAAACTATTCGATTAAAAAAATATTGCTTTTATTTAATTTAAGGAAAGTGACCCTTAAGATCTATAGCCAGATACTCGATCTGAGTTGTCGTTTTCAGATAGTTTGGGAAAATTNGGAAAATTAAATATATTTTGATGTAGATATAATCTTATGTAGCTATCGAGTTAAGAAAACCAAACATTAGATACTTTTCATGAAAATTTTGAAACAAAAAATTATTTTGATTAAAAAAACATGAAATAATTTTTTTAAATTATATTTCATTTTTTTAAATCAACAAAAAATCAGTGTTTAGTAATTAATTTTCAACTCTGCAAAATAAGGTGAAGTTGAAATCAACCCTAATTATTTGGCCGGATAATTATTAACCCAAAACTCGGTTAAACTGC
>JXPG01007803.1:11371-21688 GCA_001015175.1 Megaselia abdita
CGTGTGCACTGAGGATAGAACTCAGAATCGTCAAACTGGAATGCGAGATTGCTAGCACCTACACCAACCAACTACCTCTTTTCTACTAAACTTTTCACAAGTGAATGTTTAAAAAAAAAAACAATCACAACACTTCTTAAAGATCTGTCTATTCCGAGTTTAAACAAAATATAGACATATGATTTTATGACTGCAACAAAAACACACATAAGAAAATTGTACGTATTTATAGGATAAAAAAAAAAGACAATTCCAAGAACAAAAACTTAGTCTTCAAAGTTGTTATATGTTGTACCATCCCTTCATCAAATTTACAAAGACATCCACTTGTAATCGATTGCCTCCAATTATTCTAAAGTTTATACCACACTAAACCTTTTTAAAGTCCCCAAGGAATTAAAATCTACCCATAAACACTTTAGGAGGATTTCCTATCTTAATTTACAAAACCCTATAATAGAAAGATAATTTGCATAAAAATCGTTCCTCTAAGGTTCGGGTTATGAAATTTTATTTATAAGACTATCATAATTTCAATCATAAACACAGGAACCCTCTCATCTGACCATTTTCTAATCATCTGCTTCCTTTCGGTCATGTCTATGAGAAAGGGGTTAACCCTAGGATAAAGCAAAGTAAAGCAAAGGGTTTCCTTTTTCAACACGAGAAAAAAATAAGTAAAATCCAGGTGTGTTGTCCACAATCTGATATAATAAAACTTAAAGTACCAAAGAGGACTGACCTTCAGATATTTGAACTGAACCATTTCATCATAACACACAAGTTCTAAAACTTAACAGTTGTAGTCGTCCTGTCCTGTCTCCTTCATTCCTTCTTTTTCCTTTACAGGAGATATCCTTTCGGTACACCATACACAATGGGTGAGGTAGTATGGTCGATGGACAAAACATAATTACAGACTTAATAAAAAGAATCTGGAAGGATTGTTTTGTTAGTTCAGTGTATATAGAAAGCAAAATATATAGATAGAAAACACAGAGATCTGTATAGTTCATTGTGTACATAAGAGTCAAATGGTTCGTGACTGGATCAAAAAATCTTTGAAATCGAAATACAAATATACTGAACATACACAAACCAAACCTCTCACACAATTTATCCGATATAATGGACGAACAAAGACATCGAATATATAGGTGTAGAGAGAGCGATAGGTTTTTCTGCAGAGTTGTGAGTTTTATCAAATAAGAGCAAATCACACATGATAATTAAAAAGGTAAATACTTTTTGTGTTCAAATGGTTGGTTTTGTGCATCGTACGCTACGCATTTGATATAATTTCAATTTCATTATGCACCAGTTTGTTGTATGTTGCCTGATAATGTTTCACTGTACCACAAATCCCTGCAACTAACTATATAGGTTGCAAATATCCTACCAAACTTGACCAACTAAACGCTGCTCGTTACCTCCATTTGTAGTACTAACCACATATCATGGTTGGTTTAAAAAGACTGGTCGGTCACATGGCATATTCTATTGAATGCGGCAAATACGCCATAAACAAAAAATAGATGGATGGATAGATAGATGGAAAATTTCCCAAAGAAAAATCAATAATTGCACATATATTTTTGATGAACAGATAAATATCTAGTTGGGTAAAAATATTTCCATTTCAATTTGAATAATCAAAATCAGGAAATTGTGTTAGGGGAGAACTGGCCAGTACAATTTACGAATTCACAATTCAATATGTATATCATTCATCATATAATTGAAGGTATTGTTTAGAGCATTGAAAAGATTTTAGTGTTTTCATATTCTATAGAACGTGGATGTAAATATTTTGAATTTTAAGATATTATCTTAAATATTAATTTACAGTCTCTTGCAAATATTTGTTTACCAATCGAATAAGATACTGTAATCCCCATCTTAGTTTACGAGGATACGATTTTTTTTTTAAAAGATAAATTAAATAAATAGGATAAAGTAAAGCTTTAATTTAAAAACAAAATGTAAGTATTCTCTCGAATAAAAATATGCATTTTCATGAATAATGTTCGAATTTTCAATGTTGGCTCTTTTTGAAGGTTAGAAAAAAAAAAACTTACCACTACTACTCGATAAAAAACTAATCTGGAATAGACACATAGAAGAAAGAAGGAATAAGTCTTACAATGCTCTAACACTCAGGTAAGAGTTTCAATATGCAACTCTATAATATGTATATATATATCTTTAATTATGGTTGCGGTTATTAAAGAGCCAATAACATAATATGACCATCACTACATTTCTTTCAACTATGTCAAAGAATAAGAAGAAGCTGAGGAGCGTTTATAGGAAAAAGAAGTATCCATATTATGGATTAAGGCCTATATTAGTGGTCACACATATATTATGTGTAATATTCCATATTTTTAGTGTACTTGTATCCATATTAAGACTATTACGATATTATTATGGGTGTACCACCATAATCTCTTCACTGAGTGTACATATGTAGAAAATTCGAGGGATCTTCTTGGGGTCTAGCACCAAGAATACTACTGATACCAGACATGGATGAATAGCAAAATGAATCAATAAGGCTGAGACATTTATGTCTTCAGTCTTCAGGATGCAAACATATTCTAAACCACAACAGGAACACTGTTAGGAAATTTATTGCAATCTTCACGGATCACAATATTTTTAGGAAACATGCCAAAAAATTAAACCTAACAAAGTCTGATGAATGTCGCTTCTGTGAAGGAATGCACAGCTCGGAAAGTATCTTACACATACTAACGGAATGCGAAGCAATTGGCAGATCAAGATACAAATATCTAGAGGAATATAACTTGCAGCGGGACAACCACAAACTGAAGGACTCACAACTTCTGAAATTTCTTAACGGAATAAAGTGTTGTCCACTTACTTTGGGCTTTAGGGTATCTTCCGCATGAAGGAAACTATGATGTCTGGTTATCGATCTGGAAGTTGTTACCAAATCCCTTCTACAAACCTAACATAACCTAGTGCTACTGCGGAACGTTTGAATTTTATTATGTTGCGATTCTACTCAAAAGCGCGGACTCACAACTCAAAAGTGAAGATTTCAAATACAATGTGAAGGGTACGCTCAGTAAACGCTAAAGCGCTAAAACTCAGCTTTTTACCTAAAATTATTTTTTAACTTTTTCTGCAATCACACTAAAAAGAACTTTAACTGTTTAATATTTTTTTAGTTTTAAAATTTAAAACTATAGTAAAAGTCTAAAAACAAGTTGTTTTTTTTTAAACTATTAATAAAATATTTTTATTTTTTTTTTCTAATTTTTGAGATATATTTTGAAACTATAGTTTAAATTTAAATTTTTAAAATTTTATATTTTAAAGCTTTTAATATTTCTAATGAAGCATTTTATTCTGATTTTTTTTTTAATTAAATTATTATATAAACACTTAAGTTTAAATAATTGAACAAAAATTATAGTTTGGAATTTTTATTAACAATTGAACATAACAACACCTATAAAAATCTATAACACACAATAAATAATTGAGTGATTAGCAAAAAGGATAAGCACTGCTCTTTAGCTATCTAAATCATTTTCAGAATCTATAGTTAGCTTCACATTAAATTGCTTGTGAACAACTTAAATCATTACCAATCTAATAGCAGATTGGATATACGATAGATAATGAGAAGAGCATATTTTTACACCATTCACTATCAGAATCATCTATGACTGCTGATAGTTTCCTGTACTATGAAAACAAAACATGTAGCTGTGTAGCATATGATATGAAACATGTGGCGTGTTGATGTTGTATCGGGTTGGATGGATATATGTGAATGGGAAGTGTAAGAGAATGAGTTTCATTTCAATTTATAATGATTTTAAATGCGATTAATTAACTAATTACGTATAATTAAGTCATTATTTTACCAATAAATGAAGCGAAAATGTGATCCTTGTTTTGTTTGTATTTATATGATGCTTGTTTGCTTCCTAGATATAGTTATCCTGTATCTATGACATGATATCTAATTTTAATGCGACATATATAGCATCCATTTAACTACTATCTGAATATTCACAAGTCAACATTCTTTCATGAACATATCATTTTATCAGCATCAATTAATCGGTTGTAAGCTATTTAGAAACACTATTCAACTAACATTTAACAGACATATTGTAGGAGTTCACAAACAAGACAGACGTTATGTAGATGTAGATATATATGTTCTTGGTGAAAACGAAAGCTTTTTAATTTAGTAGCTTCTACAATTTACTCTTCTTAGTTTGTTAAAATGAGTTTAAGTTGTTAGGGTTGTTGAACAAAACGTATGTACTTATTATGGTACATAAAATTGGATGATTTCGAAACGTTTATTGAACTCGTGGGAATATCCTTCTTTAAAATATTATGTGTAAATTTGGGACGCTTTGTTCTATAGTAAACACATTCTTACAAAAAAAAAAACATCCTCCAATTGATTTGGATACTCAAAAGTGAAAGGGTTGTAAAAGGGTTTTTTGTCCTTAATATTTTTTTAGAATTTGGGAATTTACCATTTTAGGTTATGGTTGACTTCAATCAAAAAGAATTTGTATTTTGCCAATAAATTTGTTGAAAATTTGAGATTTTTATTTTGAATAGTAATTGAACATTATAAACTATAAAACCAAATAACTTTCTGTTTTTCTAAGATCTGATAATAATATAGATAGTATATTTCGTTTGATAAACACACTCGAAATAACTGAGCTATACATATTTGATGATTTCGAAAATATATATTGATTTGAGGGGTTTAAGTGGGTCTATTACCACTAGTAAGCTTATGTTAAGCTTCTTCTGACACCATATTTAAATTACTATAAGTATTGTAAATTTATGATGTTTTCGAATTTTAACTATTATCGTGGCAACATTTTGTTTGTTAAGTTTTTGATTCAGTTAAATTCAATGTGTACAAATAGACACTTTTCAAAAGATAATTTACAATTTAAATACAACTACATAATCCCAAAAATAACCACATTTATAATAAGTTAAAAATAATTGATAGTTATTCCCAAACACCAAATTAAATTAAAGCCCTTATGGTTTACAAAAATAAACGAAATTACTTCCATATGCACAGGAATAGAATCGGTTTTATCAAGGTGAATGCTATATTTTTGAAATCCGTAATTTAACTACCAATATTGTAATTTAAAAACAACATAGCCTAAATTGGCAATTTTCCGTTGACCTAGTTTTGCATAAATTCATCAACAAGCAAACAATATTTCACTTACAGTCCACATATACATAGTGAGTTCTCATTAATAGGACATGCAGTTATTACCTGAAAAGATAAAGAAAAAAAATGTGAAATCAATTTGTTGTTCATTAAAAAATTGACATATTTACTTAAAATATAAACATAAAAAGTGAAGCAAAATTCAGCAACAAGAGAAAGCACATCGAACAAGAAAATACAGGGAAAATAATCCTGTCTTTTGCTTTATTTTTACACGTCAAAATATAAAAATTCAATAATTCAATATTTCAAGGAAAATATCAACAAAACTAGTTACCTTAACAGAAAGGTCCTCCTCAAGTAGCTAGAGTCTTAACAGGGTGACTATCTTAAAAATTAACACTGAACTTTCTTACTAGTTAATGGTAATCTTATGCGATTAACGCTTTTAAAAATACGAATTTAACAATTCTAACATTTTTTACAAACATAGAACATCTTTTCAATAACACCCTGCTTTGTGTAGAAACCATATTCTTATAAAATGTGTACTTTGCATACAAAAAATCATGTCTTTTCAATTTCTTGTTTTTGTTCTGCTTGCAGACTTGATTTACTTAATAAAAGTTAAAAAAAAGCATAAGAAAAATAACGAGCGAAAAGGCGATGACGACACAATGTAAGGATCTGATGGTAAAAAAGAACTGAAAAGAGAACAAAATAACTTGTATAAGGTCCTTGATTTATCCATCTTTATATCGCAGATATTATAAGCAAAATCTCGTTTAAAAAAAAAATATCAATATTTTACTATTTTTTCAAGGTCTTCAAGGATATTTTCAATATTAACGTAATATAAGGCATTCACGTAAAACTTAAAATTACAGATTAAAAAAAAAAAAAAGACAAACAAATAGTTGTTATATTTCATGAACATAAATAATTAAATTTAATATAACATATCATTGTGTTTTAAATGTTTGATTTTTTATGGTTTTTTTCTTAATTTTTATATATTTACTTTGTCCGTCCGTTTCACAGTATGGCGAAAACCAGATTTTTGGACATTAACTCTGAAAGCTTTTAGATACAAAAAATATTGTTTTTATTTTGTTTAAGAAAAAATGTTTTTACGAAATCTTATTTTTAAAATGACCCTAAATTTAAGCGTATTTAAAGAAAAATTAAATTTTTAGACTTTAAACCTCAATTAAAAATCCGCAATTATATATAATATATTTTTTTTTTATTTTTTGATGAATTTCAAGCTATTTATTTTTTTAAAATTTGTGTAGGAATAAACAAAAAATATTGAAAATACAGCGATTGTTGATTACATATTTATTTTTAATCTTTTTTTTAATGAAATGTTCTGAAATGTTTGTAACTTTTTAAATGCATTGGATATTTTTAATTTGAAACACTCACATTTTGATTTTTTTACTTTTAAAAAATTTCATATTTCATATTTAAAACAAAATTTGTAAAAAATTCAAATTAAACCAATTTTTTTTATTTTATTTTTCTAAAAAAAATATATTTATTTGATTTTTTTTAAATTTTACATTTATGAAAGTATTCATTTTAAAATTTTTAAATTATATTTTTGGTTGCAAAGAATTTTCTTTAATTTGTATTATATTTTTTAATACTTGAATAGAGATAAATATTTACAACTTAAAATCTTTGAAGTAAAAGTTTTTTATTATATTATAAAATCTTGAAAATATTAAACAATTACTTTAATTTTTTTTAAATGTAATGGCGCTAAGAAGAAACAATATACAATTGTAAAATAAATAACATAATATGTACATTCTCATTTCTTTTGAAATTATGTTCTATAATATAAAACAAAGTTTATTAAACAACTGCAATACATAATCATAAATAACGCGACAAAATTTCTTTCAAAAACTTCTTNATTTTTAAATGTAATGGCACTAAGAAGAAACAATATACAATTGTAATTCTCATTCTTATTTCTTTTGAAATTATGTTCTATAATATAAAACAAAGTTTATTAAACAACTGCAATACATAATCATAAATAACGCGACAAAATTTCTTTCAAAAACTTCTTTCCTAAATAANTTTTTTTAAATGTAATGGCGCTAAGAAGAAACAATATACAATTGTAAAATAAATAACATAATATGTACATTCTCATTTCTTTTGAAATTATGTTCTATAATATAAAACAAAGTTTATTAAACAACTGCAATACATAATCATAAATAACGCGACAAAATTTCTTTCAAAAACTTCTTTCCTAAATAAACTCAATAGCCAATAAATTCCTAGAAAAAGCTGACTCTATTGTTAGTGCACGAAGCCATGATAATCATGAGAGTAAACAAGAATATAGATCAACGTTATCAATAAGTTTCAATCAACCTTCATTTTCATGAAAGATTCTAGGGTGCCTTTTAGCTAAAATAATTTTGCATAATGCCATTCCTAGAGACAGATATATTGAATTGAAAAAAATATTATATTTACAAAAAGGATTTTCGACTTTTCGTTGTATAGTACGGATGGAAGACTAGATGCAAAACAAGTAAAACTGTAAAATATAGTGAAATTTACAGCCGGATGAAGTGACTAAAGTGAAAATGCTGTTTTAATGTATAAATAAAGGATTTACATGAATTTTCCTCTCCTTTCACAAAGTCTAACGGAAAAAGAGATTTCTAGGGGGAAAATTGCTTTCTATTGCACATGCTTCTTTTATTGTGCATGTTTACAGTTGAACAAAAAACGTAAAGTTAGACTGAAGGCAAGGCAAGACAACTTAAAGGTTGAATTATACTGCTTTCCTTTCTGGCTGTTGTAAAAGGAAAACAAGGAGACATCAGACTTCTTTCTGTAAAAAGTTGTCTCATAAAAATGCATTTTTATGTGAAAACTTTCTATAGGAAGAAGAGGGTTTTGGGAAGACAAAGGCTAATTTAGGTGATTTCTAAATTATCTCCACTAAAGTTTTTCAAAGCAGATAAAAAGATGAAACAGATTCATTATTCATCCTCTTTAGATCTTTCTTAGTTACTTTTAAATACTTAACTCTGCGTTTTTTTCATTGGGAATTCTTAATGTTTTTTATTTTGCTGAGTTGATGAAAATTCTGTGTCTTAAAATGGCAATTGAAGAAGAATTCGTTAACATTTTCAGGATTCTATTTTGAGAAATTAACAACATTCTTTAAAAACCCAAAAATTGTTATATATGGAAGTCGGTTTCTTTTGAAAACTTTATAAGCTTCATCAGCTATATTCGAAAATTCAATATTTTTACATATTGAATCGCCCTTTGAAATTATCATATTAAAAATATCTTATTTTGAAAACTTCATAATTGATGAACAATTTATGAAGCATGGTTATAGATATGATTATACAATTTGAGATAATAATTATATACTGACAATTTATTTATGACACTCCATTCCCACTTCGTCTAGTCAGACCTTCATGTTAATATTATGGGAAAATTGTGGGCTTAAATCTTCTTATGGACTCTACATATTGCTATATACTGCATTGAGATAATATTGGGGGACCACCGTAATATTTTACATTTAAAATCGCATTACTTCATGATTTGACATAAAACCCTTGGGGGTTAGTATACTAACACTTCAGAACACACAAAAACGAACATAGAACATACACATTTCATAGAACAATAGACCCGACTGCGAATTCTGTAGTTCAGTTGATGATGCATAGATACGCAAATTTATTGAATGAAATAAACAAAATCATTCTACTCGATCCATCCATTCTAGCAGGCAACCATCCATACATCCCATCCATCTATTCATTCCCTCGCTTATTCATTCATCATCCCTTAGGCTTATTGGGAATCAATGAAAATTCCTGTGCCAGTGAGCTGAGTGCAAACCATAGTATGTGCTATTGCTGGTACATAAAACTCGAGTTGGTACAGCAGTTATATATCCATCTCTATCAGATTTGAGTTTTTATACATTCATTGTCAGCTAAAGGATGGATAATTGAATGTCACTTAATATTCAGTTCAGGATTTTTGTTTATCACATGGAAAAAGTGGTATAATGCGGAATAAACCGAAAGGAAGTCTGAGGTTGAAAATTGAGTTGAATGAAGTGATATGAATTACAAAGGGACCATCGTTTTTTTTTCTTTGTTATTTACATATTTTATTCCTATACTCATAAATATTTTGATGATATTTTATTGAACTTGAATAAACAATCGGTAGGCAGTTAATCCTTCCACCCTCTTAGAAATCAGTGACATATTCATACTACCCCAATTACAACCTTAAGATGACAAGTAACACCAATTGAATACTTTCGATTTTCAGTAGTATCATCCCTCGTTATACCTCCATTTCCTCTTAAATGACCTCATGCCTACCTCACCAAACAATAACCACCAAAAGGACAACAATGAAATGAATGAAAATGTATCTACTCATTCGTGCATGTGAAGAGGATTACCAGCTTTAAATCGTCATATCGATAAGAATCTTCAATTCTTTTATATTTTGTTAACATCTCTATTTAAAAGGATTTATTATGTATATATTCTCCTCTCTCTGGAGCTATCCAAACCCAGCTATAACGAAATTTACAGTGTTTCCCATTTCTGTTATTTGCTTTCACATATATACATATAGAATACCTTTGGGTTTGGTTTTTGAATTAAGATCAAATGATAAACGATTCAATCTATTTTCCTATTGTTTTCTACACTGGTCTCAACTCTAATGTTTTACGTGTGAAACTTTGGATTTTGTTGAATAAGGAAAAGAACCAAGCATAGTTTCAATAAGAAGTCGAACTAAATGCTATCAATGGATACTAATTTAAAGATTTGTATAATTTTTTTCTATTCATTTGTCAATGTTATTTCTTGAAGAACTCGGATTCTTATAATTTCTCTTGATTTATACATTTTAACTGTGATCGAAGGTCATTTCCAGTTTTGACATAATTGCACACAGAAAAAATCAGGGATGGGCGAAAACTTCGATTTTAACCATCCGAAAACGACCCCTCAGATCGAGTATCTGACTAGTGCAAAACTGCCTGTTACAATTTAAAGAGTCATTTTCCTCAACAA
>JXPG01007816.1:7290-22811 GCA_001015175.1 Megaselia abdita
AAATTAAAAAGCGATTTAAGATTAAGATTAACCTTATTTTAGAAAAAAAAGAAAGAATTACAAAAGTTTTTTCAATAAGTTTTTAAAATTTGTAAATTAATCAAACAAAATGTAAGAATTGAAATTTTTTTAAATATTTTTATTTTTAGATTTTAAATTAAGATTTTGAAAATTTGTATATTAGAATGGTTTTAATAGAACTTCTTTGAAAATGGTATGTTAAAAAATTAAAAGCAGAATGCTAGAGTTTTTGTTTGCAAATAATAATTCAAATTTGAAATTTTTTAAAATTGTATGTAATGATTTAGGTTTAAATAGAAAGAAAACTTATAAATTAAAGAGAGATTTAAGATTAAAATTATCGTATTCTTAGAAAAAAAAATTGTTTTAAAATTTGTAGAATACATAAAAAAATTAAACAAATCTATGTAAAGTATAAAAATGTTAAAAGTATAATCCAAATTAATTCTTGTAA
Organism: Megaselia abdita; assembly: GCA_001015175.1. Classification (NCBI taxonomy): domain Eukaryota; kingdom Metazoa; phylum Arthropoda; class Insecta; order Diptera; family Phoridae; genus Megaselia; species Megaselia abdita. Next base: position 7,766 of record JXPG01007816.1, read on the forward strand.
ACAATATATAAATTGAAGATTTAGATTAAATAAAGTTCAAAAACTAAATTTCAAAGTGAAATTAAATTGTTGAAAACAATATTTTAACCCAAAATTTTTATAGTGTGGTACCTTACAATTGTTTCGAAGATATCAAAATTTTAAAATATTTATTTTTATTATGAAATAAAACGTTTTGTAGAAGAAAAATCTGATGAAACAAAAATTGGGATTTGGCAATTTTTTTGTTGAAAAATTGTATAAATCCACAAACAACAAATTTTACAATTCGAGAAAAAATTTACAACAAATTTTTGTTGAAAATAATAATAGAAATTGAACTTTAATTTACAACAAATTAAATTGTAAAAACATGTCTTATTTCAAAAGTTTCACTATTTACTTTGTAAGGCTCATTTCGCGTATAAATCAGATTATTTTTACTTTGAAATGTTTGTATGAACTGTAATATGCACCGAAAAATATCTGTACATTAAAAAAGTAATAATATTTCGTTTCATAAGACTTTTTGTTTTGTTTTGAGGGATTTTTAGGCCTCTAAAAGGCTTATTTTTAACTTGATGAGATTTTTATTTGTATGAGAAAACTATTTCGAGGAGAACACCAACAGCTAAGATCTATAAAATCATCTAAAGATTAGTGGAGCTGGGTAAATAATCTACGAAATAGGAATAGCACCTTTTTATTGAGTATTAGGAAATTTGAAGATAACGCTCCAATTGCATTTTTAAAATACGCTCCGGTCGAAGTTCTAGAAGTGGTACTTAAATAAATAGGCTTTATAATGCGTCATCTGTCGAATGTGGAAACAGATCACTTATCTTACCTCTTTATAAAAAAGGAAATTAAATTGGTAGTTACCGAGGAATTACACTGTCTGGATGAAGAAATAAACTTGCTTCCGCATTGATGAATCAACGGTTCCAAACTTGGTCTGATGAACAAAATGCAGTATATAAAAATCAATCCGGTTTTCGAAAATCTTATTCCACATTCGACAACCTGTTCATTGCATTGTGAGGTATTTGTGGGAAAGAGTTTGCTGCTTTTTTATAGACTTTAGAGCAGCCTTTGATAAGATACCAATGTCGTCGCTTTTCCATAAATTATGCTCTATTAGTGTTTCTTTTAAATGTTGGGGCAAATGTACTTTAATACCGAAAATGCAGTCCAGAATAATAATGAAATTTCTGAATGGTTCAAGACAACAATGGTTTTGCAACAAAGATCTATTCTCAGTACGGTTTTTTTATGATATAGTTGATATAGTCGCGTATGATATAGTTTTCATATCAAAAACTCCGAATTGTCTCCAGCTTATGATAAATCGTTTCCTAATTTTCGGACTAAAATTGTTATTGAGTTAAAATTATATTGGTTTAAAGTGTATATTGAGTTGGGAGAAAAGTGTGGTGTTGATTGGATAATTATTTACAACACAATTTTGCTTTGAAAAATAGCAAAAATCTAGGTATTTTAGAGATGAATTTCTAGTTTACAGTATATCGAGGATAAAAGCAATGGTTTCGTGAATTTCATAAATTTTAAAATAAAAGCAAGTAACAAAAATTACAAGCTAGGCTTTTTAACAAAAGTTAGAGATTTTTCCCGGTATATCATACGATTTAATTGTATTTTTAGAAAACTTCCTGCAGCTGCATTGTTCCACTTGATTCTGAAATCCGCTACGTTTTTTGCTTTATTTTCTGTCTGTTTTAAATAGCCTTTCACCTGAGCCCAATATTTTCGACTGGACGAGTTTTTGGTGTATTAGGCGGATTAGCCTCTCTGAGGACTAATTTGACCTTGTTGTCTTGTAGGTATTTGATGGTCGCCTTGCTGTAGTGCCAGAATACTAGGTCGGCCCAAAAGAATTTAGAGATTTTATATTGTCTTCAAAAAGGCAATATAAAATCTCCTTTATATAAATATCTGCATTCACTGAAACTTATGTCACAAAAGAAGAACTACTTTCATCACAAGTGCAAATTGCTTGCCAAACCAAGAATTTCCTGGGGAACTTGGATTTTTTAGTTTATAATTCTTTGGGGGAATCATTCCCCGTCCAATGGTTTAATGATGGTATTTAAGCTATTAGTAAAACTTACTACATATATATAGTAAAACGAAAAAAAACTATGATCATCTGGGTTTGAACTCATGACTTAATGAAAAACTAAAATTTCACTCAGTAATATTTACTAAAAAATAGTAATTTAAGCTATTTCTGGATTAGCAAATTTACTATTACTATCCAAAAGCAATAGGTTAGGGCACAAGTCAGTTTTTTTTCTTAAATTTTAGACTTTTATCCATTGTAACTTTTAAACCTCTGAAGATAGAATGATGGAAAAAACTGATCTATTTACTCCAACCGATTTCTGATTGAGTGGTTCTTGTCATTTCACTACCGCGTTTATAGCTCCGAGGTTATTCGTGTTTTCCAAAAAAGTGATTTTGTGACTCTGTCCACGATTTTTTAGAGACAGACAGAAATGTCCTCCCATCGATTTGGTATAACATATCTGAACTCAAATTTTGAGGATTTTTTTTGAGGAAGTTGTCGCGTTTATAACAAAAAATTAGGTAGTCCCATTTTTTGTTATAAAAAAATCAACAAATTTAATATTTTATTGTATCGCGCTTATTTCAGCGACTAAAAATTATTTTAATATTGTAATTTAATTTTTTTGTTATTTAAAGTGTTTAGAACCATAATACATGAAAAAACACCGAAAAAGCGCAACTTTTGCCTTTCGTGACATAGACATATTCTGGATTTTTTGTAAGCAATTTAGCGCAAAAAAAACTCATATCTAAAAATCAGTCAAAATATGTTTAAACCTAATGTATTTTTTTTACAAAACGAAATATACTAACATTTTAACATATAAACTAATTTATATCTTTTAAAACTTTCTATAACACTCACACAGAACTTTGAACCGCAGCCTAAGACTCAAGAGGCAGAAAGGATTACTGTTACCCCAACACATTTCACATCTGCTAATCAACCAAATGCCAAATCCTTCAACGAAAAAATCAAGTGCACAATTTGCAAGGACACAATACCGAAAAAGTACGCAGATATGCATTTCAGAAAATATCACAACAATCAGGTTATTAATATCAGTAAGGCAATTTCATTAAAAGAATTTGAATCCCATCCATCTCCAAGCACTTCATTGACAATAAATGAAAGTTCTCAGGATTTTTTTATTAAGACTGAGATTACAGAAGCTGAAGATAATTTCGAAATATCCACAGAAGACAAGATTTTCAGTCTTTTGCAAGATCTCAAAGAGGACTTAGAGCTCGTTAAAAACAAAGTGTTTGACTGTAAAATGGAATTTCCTCCCGACATCAGTATTGTAGACAACAGTATCTTCCCATTAGCAACAATCACAGACTTGGAAGCCATCGAAGAAAAGATTTCAAATGATTCACAGTTTAAAATGGAATTGGTAACATTTATTAAAATTATCCAACAATTTCTTAAGCTCAAGTTTTCAGCATCAACGATTCAAAAGTATGGGTGGCAAGACAGAGACAGACTTCCTTCGAAATATCGCTAGAAATATATATTCGGACGAGCTTTTACAGGAGGTGACATGGGAGGGAACTCAAGTTAAGAAAAAGTTTTCGTCATTTGGAAACTTGATTTATCTCCAAATTGGTGCCATAAATGCATCCGATGATAATTTTAATGTAACCTGGAATATGGCGAAAGAATTCTATAAAGGTTATTTAAAGAATGCTCCTGCAAGAGTTAAGAAGAGTATGGATTTTTTTATAAGTTTTTTAGATTTTGGTTCTTATATGTATTTTTTTCAGAAATCGAATACGCAGCAGAAAAGAACCGCCTTTCATCAAATACTTTCAACTCAACGGAACCATTCAAATTCATATAACTTGATTTTTATGTTTTCACTTTGTTCATTGTTTGGATTAAATGGAAAATTCATTTTAAAAAGTGGTTTTTGCGTATTTTTACAGTTTTTTTAAGTTTTTATTGAATTTGACGTGTTTATAATTATATGTCCTAGATTCCTGTGAAATTGAAAGACTTTAATTTTTCAACTCAACTAAACCATTCAAATTCATATAACTTGATTTTTATGTTTTCACTTTCATTCTTTGGATTGAATGGAAAATTCATTTTAAAAAGTGGTATTTTTACAGTTTTTAAAAGTTTTTATTGAATTTGACGTGCTTATAATTATATGTCATAAATTCCTGTGAAAAATAATTGAAAGACGCACAGTTTTTGAGTTTTTTATAAAAATAACGAACAATTTTGTTAACTTTAATTAAAAAAATCCTCATTGTTTTTTACAAAAATTGACAACAAATTTCAGTTTATTTTTTTACGAAAACTTCTTAATTTAGTTATTTAAAAGACTTTCTAGAAGAAGAAAAGTTTAGCTAAAAAAGCAATATGAGGAAGTTGAATTTTTGACAAAAAATCCATAAGGAATTTTATTTATAGTTTTACGAAAACTTTTTAATTTAATCATTTAAATAACTTTCTTGAAGACAAATTTTGTTAAAAAGTCAATTTAAAAAAGTTGATTTTTTGACATAAAAATCCATATTTCGACTTTACGAAAATTCCCTCGGTTGCACTGAGGATCGAACACAGAATGGTTACAGTGGAAGGTAAGAGTGCTGGCAACTTCGCCATCATGCTACCTATATTATGAAAGATATTTTTTTATGATTACACACTAAAACTGGAATTATTAAAAATATTTCAAGTTATTTAATGAATAATGAACGACTTCTAAATATACATTAATTAGTGTTTAAACAAAATTGCAAAGCAAAAAATTCGCATAAACGAAAAAAATTACGATAGGTAAATAACTAAATTTGAAGTAAAAATATAAAACAAAATAATAGAATAAAAGAGTGAACAAAAATTCGCAATAAACACCTTCTTTAATTAACTAGGCTCACAACGTTTGAGGAGTTATGGAATATATTTATATATTTACAATTAACTGAATTAACAATTCACATATAATAAGTTAAGATTATATCAACCTTTGTAAATGTGTTTTCTATGGATGTTAAATTATTAAAAAAGAGTAATTTTTTAATTCTTAATTAAAAAGAAACTTGAAACTATATCTTTTCAATTTTGGGAATTAGCTGTTATAAATATGCGAAAAATTCTAATGCTTATTGGAGAGGGTATTCTAGTAGAATTCACTACATAAATACAAATTTGTCTACTTTTTTATAGCATCAAAAAGAAATGGTTCGGGTTTGAACTTATGTCTGAATTTTGTTATAATAATGGAAATTAAAATTTATTAGATATACTTTACTACTATTTGTAGTAAAACGAAACAAAACTAACATTGTCTGGGTTTGGACTCATAACTGACTGAAAAACGAAAATTCGGTATTTAATTCAAACAGTAATTTAAGGTATTTCGTAATTAGAAATGTTTACTATTAGTAGACATTTTTACTAATAGTAAAGATTAAGTAGTAATTTAAGGTAACTTTTAAGAAGTAATTTTTACTACTAATAGAAATTGATACTGTAATCAAATATTTTGACTACTTAGTGGTAAATTTTACCAGAGTAGTAATGTCACCATTAATAGACAATCTTAATTACTTAGTTACTTAGAGTACAATTGTAGCAATTTTTGCCATCACTTTTATATTAAATTTATCTATTTATTGGAAATCTTACTACAAAATAATAGTAAAAGTAAATTTTACTAATTTATTTTTTCTGTGTACTTTTGAAAGGCTAAAACCACGTTAAGTTTTGGTCTAGCTTTGTTTAATATGGTCTTAATTTAAATATATACCATATGATTTTTTAACTATTAATTTTCCACTTTAGGTCTAGGAAAATGTGGAGCTTTACTTAATTGTTTTAGACTATATGTAATGGTTTTCAATTTGAAAGACATTTTTTTTAACTAAATCAACATTATTTTTAGAAAGAAAACATAAGACACAGGTATTACTTCGCTTTATGATATTGACATTTCATTACAAAGAATAGGATATCAAAACGTTGTAACTCAGAGATAATGTTCATGTGTCTTTAAAGACTCAAGTTATCAAAAAGTCGTCAAGCGTACATGTTGTGACATGATTACCATCACCACTTACTTGCCTGAGGCCTTAATATATCTTTATTAGGCTTAAGATTAAGATAGACAACTAAATCAAACAATTTGAATTGTAATGCTTTGACGGGAAAACTTCTTTACTATGACGTAAATTAGACTTTATTTATTTTAGTACTTTATTTATTTTTAATGTTTATTGATATTGTGTGATATTTCGTTTTATTTTGTATTTTATGTTTTATTTTTATTTGTTTTAAATATTTGTGTTTAACATTTGTTCGCCTTAGAGTTAATTATTTTATGTTACTTGTTTTATTTTTAAATTTTATTTTGTTATATTTTGTTTAGTATTTCTAGTTTTTTTTTTTTATATTTTTGAATTACTTTTAATTTCTAATTTTATGTTATTTGTTTAATTTAATTTAGTTTTATATTTTTTATCTTTTTTAGTTTTTACTCTTTATTTATGTTTTGTTAATATTTGTTTGTTTTTGAAGTTTTACAAATATTATTTATAGAAAAACGTTCTTTTCTAAGGAAAACGGAAATATTTCTTTTTTTAAAGTAGCCTAAATTCTACTACATACTTCAGGGAACACATTTTACTAGCTTGGTCAAAATCAGAGCACCCAAGTTGGATTTTATAAGAAACATATCTTTAATCGATTTTAATTTTTTTTTTAAATACATAGCGGACCACAAAGTGTTGTACATTGTAGGAAGTTTTGACGTTACATTCAACGTTTTGTACGATAGCCAATCTCATAAAATTAAGAACGGAAATGCGGTGTAAATTCAGGTGATCCTGCAAAATGAAGCGCCTTTAAGATTCTGGTAAACGACTGCAAAAAGGCTTTGAATGAGGATGAAACCCAAAAGTAGGTATTCAGGTTACAAAAGATTCCGCAAGATTTCGGAAAACTCNTCCCAAAAAAAGATTCCGCAAGATTTCGGAAAACTCTTTCCAAAAGTAACTCTCCACTCTTATCGTTTTACACAAAAAATTACAAAAATTGAGAAAAACAAAAAAATGCTAATTTTATGATTTTTTTTAAATTTAATCAAATAAAATACTTTCTAGAAGAACAATTTTTTTTAGTTCAAAAATATTACAATGAGTTAAATTTTTCACAACAAAAATTTAAAAAGTTTAATTTCCGACTCAAAAAATCACAAAGGGTTACCTCTTTTCATTTTTCCCAAAAATAATTTACAAAAATATACGTTTAATAAAAGACATTCTAGAAGAAGAGTTTAGTTAAAAAAGCCAATTGAATGTTTAACTCAAAAAATCAAGGGTACCCTTTGCATTTTTAGCAAAAATGTAAAATAAAAAAACCAAAATTATACTTTTTTATGAAAATTTATTCATTTAATCAAATAAAAGACTTTCTATAAGAAAAGTTTAATTAACAAAGCAATTTAAAAAAGTTTAATTTTCAAAAATCACAAACCCTTTGCATTTTTCACAAAAATAATGAAAATTTCTTGATTTTAAAATCAATTTGGGGAAGTTTAAATTTTAGCTCAAAAAATGACAAAAGGGTACCTTTTTCTCTCAAAGACATTAAGTCCTTGCCCAAAAGCACAGCAGATCTGTTCATTCCCAGGAGAAGTAACATTAAAGCGATAAAAAACATCAAGACATTAAAAGCTTTTGGGCCATACAACATCGCCCCTATCATGCTGAGGTCTTGAGATGTAAAAGCTATTATAAATAACTCATAAATCGCTAAAGTCCCTTACCACCTCAAACATCTAGAAAACAGGAAGAGCACTTCCACTTCCCAAACCAGAGAGACCTAACAAATAGGAAAGGTAATTTCTTATGTATAGATTAATGTAAAGTGTTTTATCTGGAGATTACATTCCGGGAATATATATCTAAATATCTCCAAACTGTGTACATCTGGCAGAAAGAACATCATCTTAAACTCTCATCAGACAAATAATTGCTTATGTATAGATTAATGTAAAGTGTTTTATCTGGAGATTACATTCCGGGAATATATATCTAACTATCTCCAAACTGTGTACATCTTGCTGAAAGAACATCATCTTAAACTCTCATCAGACAAGTCATCAATAATACTATATTTATAATGTGGACCAGTCTCAGTCAACAACTATTCCAAAATGAAACGTCCTAAAGTTCTTGAAGTCACGTTCCTCTACATGCTTAACTACAGCAAGTACGTTACGAATGTCAAGGACAGATAACAGACAAGAAACAACATCCTCAAGACACTTACAAAGGGACACTAGACAGCCATGGGGAAGCCATCTATGCGGCTCCTGTGTGGGCCTCCATCATGGTAATCGCAACTGGCGCCAACAAGTATAGTAAAATACAGTCCTCCGCACGACCACCGTCTGTCATATACCATCACCCATGAAGACCATACCTCCACCAAGAAACCAAGATCCTACCTAACAAGCACAAACATCAGGAAAATGACATTCGAGCATTCATTCCAGCAACAGGCATTGAAAAACTAAAAGAGGATACCAAAAATATTCACACCACATCAGTTAGAGGTTGTCATTGTTGAGTAAAGAGAAAGGGGTGAGTTTCTTCTTTATATTAGTGATTTGTTTACATGTTGTGTTGTGTTGCATATTAGTGATTTGTTTGCATGTTGTGTCTGTTTGAATAGAAACAACATACCATGCTTTTTATCTGAGTGAGATGCATCACACTGATTGTCTTGCTTGATTTCCTGCAGGCAATACTGCCGAGTGAAAAATAAAAGGCCAAAGTTTGAAGCTCATTCACAGCGAATCGACATTTGTGATTAAAGGCAACATAACATTGTTGAGTTCTAGAAGCCTAGTGCATGAAATGCACACATTCTGCACAAACCCATAATCAATATAAAACAGCAAGTCACATGACACACCCCTTAAGTGTATTCCTTGGATGAAAATGTAGGCCTTAATCCCTTCACACGTTCCCTGATGTTATTTAAAGATTGTAAATTAAAGTAAGTAAAGATTGTGACATAATTTACACCTTGTAAACGTCACATGAGCAAATAATTTCATAATATATTTTGATTGAATTTATTTTCTATGCGAATTCCGCATTACTTTTATTAAATAAATATATCTTTGTTCAAGACAATGTTCTTATATGCATAAAGAATATACATAAAATATCACAGGAAATAACTAATCCTTAAAATAACAAGTTGTATTCGCGTTCACACTTTCCGTATCTAATCCAACTACGTTCATGCCTATCTTGTTTCGTAGAATAACGTTAGAAGCACAGATAAGACAATCATTATAAAGTTACTGTTTGATGCAATCCTGCTGCTATTTGAAAAGAAATTAAAAATCACATAGAAGTCTGTTGATGTTGTTGTTTCATTCTGGATCTGATTTAAAGATGTTATCGAAGGCGTTGAAACAAATTGTACCGAGTCATCTATGGAGTCCTTTTGTACAATGTACTCTTGTAGCTCGTTGTTAGTATATGGTGCTGCAATGTAGTAGGGATCATTTGTTTCAAGACCGACTTCAAAGGCCAGTTTATTGTAAATCCACATAATATGTTTGCCCACTAAGGTGTAAAAAGCATGAACTCTATCGATGTCTCTACAATACAATTTTGCTATCGATTCAGAAGTTGGAGGTATAATTTGAGATAAAAGTCCAACTAAATGACTGTTTTTGCAGATAAGTCCGGAACCTCTATCAGCACTGATTTCCAAGTTGTGGCGGGTTATTTCGCAATAGGATTTGTCTGGAAGACTGTATATAGAACAGATGTCGTCGGTTCTGCTCTCCGAAAACACGTTTTCATCTCTACATTCAGAATTTGGTAATATTTCCAATACATCGGTTTTTGAGAGGTTCGGTTGTTTTGTCTGGAATTAAATGGAATGTATTAGTATATAACATTGAATAAAATCTCATCAATCAACTTTTGTCAACACATAGGGATTCTCACTGAAACACGAAATATGTAACCTACACATTTGTAATGTACTGCAAACATGTTTCTAGTGTTTAACTTATTTGTATTGATATTCAATACTAAAAATAAGTGAGCTACACATTTTAGTGATCGGGAATATGCATATTTTTTTGAGTGGGTTACACATTTTATTTGTACAATACATATTTCGTTTGTTCTACACACATTTTGTTGGTAAAAATTTACATATTTTAATTGTTGTCTGTATTCCATATATATTTTAATGAGTAGTTTGCATAGTCTTATATTACAGAGTTCATACAAAGGCTTTTTAGGGCTTATAAAGGCTTTTTATGGCTCTATTTAAATAAAAGGGTTTTTAGGGCTTGATTTTGAATTTCAAGTACTCTATATAGAAAATAGATACAAGAGGATTTCAGGAATTGTCTTCATAATGTGGCTAAATAAACATGTATTTAACTTTTTGGGTTTTTTGTTTGCTTAGTAGTCAGATTCATAGAATCAACATAAAATTGCTGACACTTTTACTATATATTCAGTTGTTGTTTCTTTAAAGGCTTCTTAAACATACATGATAAGATTTCTGCTTGAGGAATTTCTTAATGCTTCAACAATTTGAAGTTTTGATTGAAGACTAATTTTTTCAAAAAGTTTTCTTCAAATTTGTGAATTTTAGACAAAAAAGTTGAAAAAAGAATGGTTTTAATAGAACTTCGTTGGGAAAGAACTGGTATATTTAGAAAAAATATTTTTAAAAAAATAATAGACATTTCAAAATTAAAGAATATTCTTCATTCTTTTTTTTAAAGTTAAAAATAAGTATTTTTAAGAATATTGAATTCAAAAAATGTTCAAATATAAATATATATTTTTTTTATTTGATTTATATTAATATTCACCATTTTGATTAATGTTTAAAAATATAAAATTACAATATTTAACAAATATCAAAATAAATATTATTTTAAATATTTTTTTTTATATTTGTTAAATATTAGATAATAACTAAAGATAGCTCAAAATTATTTGGAATTTTATGAATTTTTGTGTTTTGTTTTTAATAAATATCAAATTTTAAAAAGTAAACAAAAAATATTTGTAAAATTTGTGTTTCTAAGTTAAACATGCATAGTAAAATTTTAATTTTCAAAAATATGTAATTCAAAAAAATTTCAATCAAAAAAATAAATAAACAAATTACTAAATTATTATTTATCATAATCAACATTTCAAAAAATATATATTTGTAGATTTTATTTTTGCTGTCTTCAAAATAAAATATGCAATTCCAAAAATTTATAACAAAATGATCCTTCATTTTAAATAATATTCTAAAGCTTCATGATTAATAAATTCCATAAATAATATTGAAACGAATCATGCGCTTTTAAATAACAAAAAAGCAATGTAATGTTTAAATATTTATCTGATAAAAGTTTATAATTCTTGAACTTAATGTTTTTTAAAAAGTTAAGAGTATGGTTATCGTTACGTTTGCCACTCCTGGCGGATTCTAATGAATTAAAATATTTTATTTCTTTAACAAACTTAATTCCTGTCAAATTTCCAAATAATACAAATTGAGAATAAATAAAGAAATTAAAAGAGAATTATAGAATGTTAAAAAAAATATATAAACCATAAAAAAAACAATCATTTATAATTAAATTCTCAGATAAATATTCGGTGTTTAAATTGTTTTTTTTATTTGATAATTTTTTTGAAGGTTTCCAAGGGTTTAACATTTTTTTGTCTAAAATTAATTTTAAAAAAAGATTTTTAATTTATTTGAATATTTTATAAACCAACACAGTTATTTAAATTTTACAATTCGAAATATAACAAAAGAGCGTTCTTGAAAATAACAATACGAATAGAATGTTTAAGGAATAAAATTAAATAATACAATTTAAAAGAGTAAATTATGATTTTTTTGTAAAACAAAGTGTAAACTATAAAAATTAAATTTTGAAAACTTGTATAACTTTGAAAGTTTCACTATTAGTTTTTAGGGCTCATTTTTACTTTAAAACTTTTGTATGAACTGTAATATGAATCGAAAAATATATGTAATGCACAAAAAGTAATGCCAAATTGAATACATTACTTAAAAATATTTCGTGAAAAAGGCTTAATTTGTTTCTAAGCATTTTTAGATCTCTAAAAGACTTATTTTTAACTTTATCAGCTTTGTATGAACCCTGTATATAAAGCATATACTCAATTAATGTGTGATCAGCTGTTCATCGAATGTGTTCATGTTCCTAGTCTGGGTTAAATATTTGAAGTGTGTAATACACATTAAAAACATATTTTTATTCTCAGTGCTGTACTTGGATGGTTTTAAAATTTTCTTCTATAAAATGTTTCTTTAAGTTTGTGTGGAAATCAACTGTTTTAAAAATGTTCAAACTTTTGAAAATAGTTAAATTTTTTGAAATATTCCCAACACTACCAATAATTGTAATTTTTAGAAATAGTATTGTTTGTAACAATTCAAGACCTTTAAAATTAAGCCTTTTCAAAAAAGTTAACATCTCTAAATGTTTTACACAAAATCACAATAAAAACTAGTCATTTTATGGTATTTGAAGAGAACAAATTTAATCTGGCTTTGTCTGCTCTTTAATTTTGCTTCCAGAAACTTCTTCTAAATGTTTAGTGTTATCCATAAACAAAATATGCCCTTGACCATATGACTGACATCTGATGAAGGGACTTTTCTATGCCTAATTGTAAATTATTCATAACCTCGGTAGATATTTTTGATAAAATTCTAAAACCATGATTCATAATATGAAACTGATAAATCTAAAAAGCATTGTCTTATTGTTCTCACGTGAGAGGCAACACCTTAAACTTATACGAAATACATTCATACTTACATTTCTATTATAGAAAGTGATCATAGCCCGAGCATTCGTTGTATTGAATTCGTCATCAATCATAATCCATTTCATGTCATTGCGATATCCAAGTGGCAAAGATTTATTCAGTCGAAGAATGGCGATATCGTTTTCCAAACGATCAAAGTTGAAATCGTTCGGAATTTCATAGCTTTCCACATCTCTGGTAACTTCTTCAAGATCGATAGAATTGCTTCCAGCGGTAATATACAAATTTTGTGGGCTGACTCGTTGAACGACTTCAGGTTTTATATCCAAGTACATACAGTCAGCGGTTGTCAGGATAAGCCTATGATGAATTATTACTCCATTACAAATATGAGTTCCACTTTGAGAGAATCCTTGATGAGGCTTCAGATATATTGCGGCTTGATACACTGGTTTATATACAATGGCCGATACTCTGCTTAAAGCAACAAAGAATGTTAAACATTTAAGAGCGGAAAACATTTTTTTGGTCTGTTTAACTTTGCGGTGTTGGTACTACTGATGGAATTTTCTCAGCCTGTATCCAAAGATATAAGAGTTATCATAATGAGATAACTACTTATCTATAATTCTATCTCCATTAACTCGCATTTTCAATGAATAACAGTTAACAGTAAGTGAGATGAAATTTTGGATTAGTCTATAGTTTTATAACGAAGTAGAAAGGCATGTTTGACTGTGATTTATGTTATTTGTTTTCGCTGTGATGAATAACAAGAAAAAGTAAATCCTTTATGGTGTTTAGCGCTTCCACTAAAAAAACACGACACATACAATAAAATACTAGGAAAGAGGGAGTCTGTAGAGAAAAATAAAGAAATAACAATATTGTTTTGCGAGATCTTGGAATGTTAGTCGTTCTTGCGAGTGAAGCATTTATTACGGGCTGTCAAATTTGTTAGCTTTCATATCTTTTGAAAATATGAACAGCAAATATTTGAATTTTTTATTAAACAAATATTTTATTTTTCTTACAAATATTTGTCAAATTGATTGATATGTTTTTTTTAAATACCACTTTCATTAAATTTGCTTTTCGATAGAGATTTTGTTTCGTAACTTTACAATAAAATACGAAATTGAAATATTATTAAATAAAATACTTTATTAAGATATTATATCGGTATTTAAATTTTAGGAAAAAAGTAATTTAAATAAGTTGTACTTTTAGGGTATATAGGAACACTTTCGGAGTCTGATCATCCCACCTCACTCATCAATTATTTCCTTAAAAAACAATTTAAATGCAATCATTTCTAGAATAAAGACATTTTTAATTGATAGAAAATACCAACTAAAAATGTAATAATTTCTTTTATAAAGCAATTAATGGCTTCATGATAAAAGTATTTGTTTCAATAAAAAGGAAAACTGCTTTTTTAAAGAAATTTAACGATTTCATTTTTTAAGCAATTTATTTCTTTCAAAAAATGCAATTCTTTTTCTGAGTGTTTTGAACGAATATTAAGTTCGAGAACTTCTTTCAAATCTATATTCATAGAACAGATAGACAACTTAGTACCAACCGCAACCTCTATCTCGCATGATTTACTCGAAATTTTGGAGAACAAATTAATTAAGAAATACTTGTGACTTGTAGCCCCAGAAACTATATGTTCTAATAATTCCTCCTGTATAATGAAACATTGTTGTACCGACTATTAAGTCCAGTAAGCTCCTCTTCTAAACAGTCCAGGCACCGTAGTCTTGCCGACCTCGCCTTCGTCTCCCATATCAGGAACAGTTTTTTGTTGGGAGAGCCTCGTCATGCATGCGGTATGAATGCCTCAGCCATCACATCTGTTGCTATGCCATTATTTGAACGATGCTGGTGTCCTTATACCACTGATATACCTAATAGTTGTAACGCATTCTCCATTCTTTGTTTTCACAGATATTACCATAAATCATACTTTAGCAAGGTTGTTGATTGCTTCAGAAACTTGATTCCAGTGTTCTTCTGCTGACAAAGATGATTTTGAGTGATTTTTTTATATGTAGTGTTTTATTGAGAAATATTTCCTTGAGTGATTGCTTTTGATTGAGATTTTCTTGAGTNTTACCATAAATCATACTTTAGCAAGGTTGTTGATTGCTTCAGAAACTTG
>JXPG01007830.1:0-11479 GCA_001015175.1 Megaselia abdita
CTCAACAAACACTTTTGCAACCCTATGATCGGTCCTAAACGAATCTAGGGAAACGAATCTTGGACATTATCAAGAGCAGACAGACAATTGCTTGATGTTTTTGATCTTTAAGACTTGTAAGCTTGCGCTAAGCTTTTTCTGACTCTATTATATTAACCACGTCATTAAAAGCAGCAAGCCCAATAGGTGGGCAATTAAGCAAGCGAAACCGGATGATACAAGAAGACGAGGCAGACTGACTTAGATGTATAGAAGAAGAACTTTCATCCAAGGTTATCAACAACTAGAAAAGTCGATAGTTTTGGATTCTCCCATTAGTATCGGATTAAAAGTAAGTAATAATAACAATAATAGTAATAATATGAAGTTCTATCTATGAGTTAAGCTTACGTTGGTAGATACGGATAATTAGTGGTTGAATCGATAATGTCATCAAAATCAGTAGCATTCAAATCGAGTGACGTCAGGTATGAACTCCGATACTGTGCTTTTGGATATACTGGTTTTTTATATAATTTTAGTAACAATGACGAAACTATAACGGAAACCGAACTAGCAGCCATAGCTAAACTTGCCATCCAAGGTTGTAAAATCAATCCAAAAGCACTAAAAACTCCAGCAGCCAAAGGAATGCCTAAAATGTTGTACATACTAGCAAATAAAAAGTTTAGTCGTATTCTCTTCACAGTTTTCTTAGATAAATCAAGGCAAGCCACTACGTCCAACAAGTCGTTCTTAAAAGTAAAAAAATAAAAACAAGACATGAAGTTAATATAATTACCAATATTTTTAATACATACCCTCATTAGAACTATATCGGCTGCTTCTCGTGCAACATCAGTACCATTTGCAATAGTAATACCTACATCAGCTTGAACTAAAGCCGGACTATCATTAACTCCATCACCAACCTATTGCAAATAAATTATGTTTAGCTTTTTCAAATATATAAATCTGGCGCAAACCAGAGAAGAACTGAAAATTTACGTAAACCTTAACATGCGAGTGTAACTCCCTAAAGTTTCGGGAATAGGCAAAATAAAAAAAAATCCACAACCAATTTAGATATTACAGCTTTTTTCTAGTACAAATATATCTAGTAGCGGAAATAAGATAGAGATAGATAGATTTATTTACAAATAATAAAATATACAAAATTTCTAATGTTCGGGTTGTAAATAAATTTGAGACTATAGTAATAAATACTGTCAGTCTTGAATTCATAAATAAATTTTAACTTAAAGTAAGACTTGATAACATTTCTTTAAATGTATCCTATAAATAATTTCAGGTATTTCAAAAAATTAGATGATCATCATTTTCGACATACTTTAAACTAGAATTTCAAACAAAATTTAAGCTAAATTCAAAACAAAATATTTAAATACAAATGCTACTTTAAAAATTAAATTCAATATTAGCTCTCTTCTATACTTCATAGCTGTTCTTATAAACCAAACTGTTTATGTCCAGTGATACATTTGACCATTAAGCGTTCTTATTACTTCCTCCTCATTCAATTCATATTTTCCGAAAACTTGCCCTCGAAGTTCCTTCAGAATCGGGCATACCCAAAAAAAAGGGGTAAAAACTGTCCATTGTATTAAGGTTACATAAGGAGCATCTCTTGTCGGCGTTAGTGTCAAACCTGTTTCCATTTAATCCTTGCTTTTATAATATGCAATATATTGTCTGACTTCAGATAGTTCGGAAATAAGAAAGATAAACAAAAATCCTTAAATAGTATTTACCTAAAAGTGCCAAGAAGAAGATTCTTTTTAAACTAGATCTAGTAAACTTTTAGACTCCTTCTATTTTAATCAAATGTTATCTTCCTGAGTACATACAACTTGTAGTGAATCTATAAAGTTTTTATTTTTTGTTGGAGGATATAATTTAATACATGCACCCAAGTAGAACCGAAGGTTCTTGTTAGCATTTAGTGAACATTTACTAAAATAGCTGAAATTTCAAGCCCTCTGCATAGAAGACAGATATAAGAGGTTTCAGAGAACTCTTCTATGCATAATGTGGCTAAATAAACATTTGTTTAATTTTTTTGGTAATCTTATGTTTAAGTAACGTTTAAATCCTGTTTAGTAGTCAAGGTGGATTCAGAGTACAAACACAAATTTGCTATATTCAAGTATTACAATATGTTTACTATGCATTCAGTTGTTTTTTGTTCAAATGTTGTTAGCTTAAGAAGCTTTTTAAGCATATCTTCAGTAAATGGTCTGATAAGATTTCTGCTTGGGCAATAATGTATAATAAGAAAAGGCATATTGAATGGTAGTTAGCCCTATTTGGAATACTTCAGTAGTATTATGGTGGTATTATGGAATGTTTGCTTCCTATGTGTTTACAAGCTACATTGTTATATAAATGCTTTAGTTTTCCCTCTTCCGCTGAATAGGGTAAAAGAAAGAAAAAATAGAATTTCGCACAGTTGCGAAATTCTATGCTTTCATTGGAACTTTGCACTTGTGCGAAATTATGGGTTGTGCGAAAATTCATCTAATGTGCGATATCTTAGTTAGTTGAAATTCGCACAACGAGTAGTTAGAATATGGAGGTATTTAAATCTTCCATGGTGGAAACATTTTCCTACCTCCATTGCAACACTCAAGGCGACGATTAGGAGTAACCTTTAAGCGGTCTCGGAAAAAGAGTGGTATATATAAAATTTCATTAATAAAGCGTCCGCGGCTGGGCTTGATAAAAGCAGACACCATTTAAGAACAATGGAAAATAATATGTATTGGATCTAACATGTTCTGAGTGTTTAATGAGCGCCACTGATCCTGAGCGTATTTGGGGTTTCTGTCATATAAAGGTAAGGTAACTAACTATGGTCAATATCGGTCTCCTTTTAAAGAAGAGGAAATTTCCGTCACTAGGAAATTACAAATCAATATGGAGTTTTAAAATGTTTCAAACCAAGGTAAATATATGCGTTTAATTTTGAAGGCATCATTTTTGACTACACTTGTCGAGTTTTTCAATATGGGTCTAATTTTAAAGTGAAAACTGTTGATATCACTAGGAAACTATAATTTTAACATTTTGAGAACTAGTATGACCATTAGATAAGAGGTTTGTTTGAACGTTTAAGACTACTAATTTTTAGATTATATATTTAGATAGCAAATAAAGAACGTCGCTTGAAATAGAGAGAACGTATATAATTCTTTCTTGATCTTTCAAAAGATTTTTGTAAATTTTAATTCAATATTTGAAAGTCTTCATTCTCTTAAAACGAATTACTGATTTCTGACTCATTTTGAGAATAGATATGTTTTAAAGTTTATTCGGCAAAAAAACCTTGGTTTTGAACAGGTACTCAAATTGTTTTTCTTTGATCTATAAATTTAATTTATCACACATTTTAAATGTGTTCTACTGCAGTACATTAAAATATGTAGGGTATACACATTTCGTAATTCAGTGTAGTTAATTTCATTATCTATCAATCACGTTTATTTCAAATATCAAAATTTTACAATATCTATAAAATATTATTCTTATGAAAACTAAAACAACGCTAGCAATGACTATCCGTTATTATATAAATTATTATATAATTTAATATTTTGTTTGGTTTGGTTTTTTTGTTTTTTTTTCTTCAAAAAATGAATTCTTGAATTAGTGAATTTCTGAAAAACCATACATATTTTTTTCCAATTTAAACCATTTAACCAACAAATAATATCCTCCCTCGTTAAAATAGTAGAGCCTAAATATTGATATATTAATGAACTTAAGAGTGGGCAGATAACTATGAAATGTTCTGTATTTTCAATTAATCTAAGATTGCAAAGTGAACAGAGCTTCAGCTGGTCAGCTCTCCAAGGAAGGTCATTTAAATTTAGCACACCTAACATCTAACTTTTAAGATCCATTTAATGTTTTCAGAGCTAAGATTAGTATTGAAAATTCCATTACCATTTATATATGATAACTCGTTAAAAACACCATGTGTTAAAGTACTCCTGGCTTTTATAATTTGTGCGGCTAACCTTTCTTCATGTTCTTTTATGATTATAAAATGCACATTCTTCCTCCATTCGTTTTCATTATTTATGTAGTCCAACCAATTTATACCAAAATTGTTACCAAATTGTTCCCATTTAATCCACAAGTCCAATTTATTATTTATACCTTATCAACGTATAAGGCGTAGTTAGGATTTAAAACTGGAAGACCAAGACACCGTTTCATGAAAAACATTTGAACTGACTCTATTTCGTCATAAAAATCTATACCCCAACCCGGAATAGCATAGTATTGATCTACAAGTAGCATTAAAAAAGTCTATTTTCGATTTTATGTGGGGGTTTCCCACGAAATCTTTACATTTTTTTGTATTAGAGCTACAAACAATATTTTTTCTCTTTATTTCAAATTAATTTGCTCTTAAACTTAAATTGTAACACAATTGTATAGACTGCAAAGTCTTTTATTGTTAAATAAATATATATATAAAAAAAAACGTGATTTATAAAAGTTTGGTTTTGTGTTTTGTTTGTTTGTTATACTCTTATGTACTTTGTAAGTCGGTTCGTCTGTCTGCCGTAAACCTTTTGCAAGAGCTAAACATTGTTCGATATGGACTTGTGATACCTCATTTTAAAGGTCTATCTGACTACTAAAACCATCTGCCAGAATTCTGGAAGCTTTTATTTTAATGTTTTTTTTTTATTTTAGTTAAGTAAATCTTATTTTATTCTCAAGTTTGATACCGCGTTTTGATTGTACTAATGACAACTTCAAACCCTCATAATTATTTTTATATTATTTATATTGTATTTTTCTGTTGACTTTTAAAGATGCAAATTCGAGAAGTACGGTTGAAAATTATTATATGAAGTATTATCAAAATCTGTTATAGAGTCAACACTAATTTACTCGCATTCCTAAAGTTCTTTTATAACAAATAATAGTTAACGGTTGAAATACAAAGTTGACAACCGCATATATATGACTATAAATTTTACTATTGTTTTTATTAATTCTTGCTATGGGGGATGGATTTTGTTTTTAACGATTTCATGCATTATGATTTCAAGCCCCGAAGAACGAAGAATCTGTAAAACAATATTTAAACTAAAATAATAATATGTATAGACTAAGTAGTTATTGAAAGTACTTCTACTATTTCTTCCCACTCTGAGTTTGATCGTAAGTGCACACTTCAGATGCATAATGTGTCTTCTATGCATAATGTGGCTAAATAAACATTTGTTTATTTTTTGGTAATTTTGTGTTTAAGTAACGCTTAGATGCTGTTTAGTAGTCAAGGTGGATTCAGAGTACCAACAAAAATTTTATATATTCAGCGCTACATTTTATGTTAAAGAAATCAAGAAACAAATCATCTGATTTCAAAGCCTATTCATGCAGAGACCTCACTTACATTGTAGAGTAATTGATAGAAGTAATCTTCTTAAAAAAACACACACACAAATTTGTCTTGCCGATTTTTGAGTATAGTATAGTATGTTTGGCCTCCACTCTCACTTCGTATAATATGTTAGGAACCATAAAAGCCATAATAGGAATCATGAAGTCTATAAAAACTCATTTAGCTTTAGTTGTTCCTTTCCTACGCTCTTGTATTTCCAAAATTGTGACGAAGGCTTATGAAAATGATTAGTACCTTCAAAATGATGTGTTACACAAGCCTTTATGATTCAAGATAACAAAGTTATCTACATTTTGCTTTGGTTGCCCCTTTCCTAAGCCATTGTATTTCCAAACATTTTTATGGTGTTTGTAGGTGTTATTATTGATGATTGCAATGCTTAGGTAGTTGTTTGGTGTAGGTACTAGCAATCTCGCTTTCCAGTCTGACTATTTTAAGTTCGATCCTCAGTGCACACGTCAGAATTGTTCGTAAGAAATTTACTTTAGTGTGAGTCGGATATACTACCTGACAACACCCTCGTCTTTTCGATGTTTATGAAATAAAAGGGTGCCTCTAATACACTTGTTAAGAACTTGCAGACAGCTCACAGGAAGAGGGAAAACTAACAACACTGATGTATAAGAGCAGCTGGTAAAACGCATAGGAAGCAAAATTTCCTTAATATCACTGCTACACCTTGAGTTATCTTTTGCTAGCTGTGTGATTTAGTTTTAGTTTTGCTAATATTTTTTTATTGCTGAATTAATACTGAAACTACAGACTGTAGATAAAAGATACCGATTTTTATTAGCTAATCAATTTCGATTTAAACATTACACCCAAATTGTGATGAACCGTAGACCCAAATTATGAATAAAACCCTTTGTTTATTACTTCAATTTACTTCCTAGTTTAAGCTAAAATAACTTTCGAGATATTTCAGTAGACGAACAATTCAAAGATAGACCATAATTACCGACAAAGCTATACTACTTGCAATTAGAACAAAAAAATAAGACTAGTGTTCTACACATAATGGAAGAGACTTATAATTACCATAGCCACTATGTTTCCATTCTCCTGCAGCTTTTGTATGGTAGCAACTTTGTGCGAAGGCAGAACTTCAGCATATATTTCACTTATACCAACTAAGGCAGCAATTTTGTTAGCAGTTATTTTATTGTCGCCAGTTAATAATATAACATTGATTCCTTGCTTTTTAAGACATTGAACTGCCAACTTCGCTTCAGGTTTAATTGTATCGGAAATAGATATCATACAAAACAATTTATTATTTACAGCACATAACACGGATGTATTTCCAGATCGTTCTTCATCTTCCATTTGGTCTTTGCTTCTCTGAGATATAACAATTCCGTTCCGATTCATCCATTCTCTATTACCAATTACAATTTCAAAATGGGTTTTAGACGATAAAACATTATTTGCATCAATTTTGTCGTCATAACTTTCAGTGTACTCATTCTCAAATGAAATATTATGTGATTCATATAATTTATATATGTTATTGTTAGTCAAGGGGACTCTACATTTAATGCCACATCCTGGAACAGACTGGAAATGATCAACAAATGTGAAAACATCAATAGATAAACGGTCCTTCACAAAGTTCACAATAGCTGAAATAGATAAACATTTCTTTTCTTAAAGACTTTTCCTACATATATTTTGTTATATTTGAATTGTTTATGGAATTTTATGGTAAGAATACAAATTTACAGAGTCGGTCAAAATTGATGTCGCACTTAGAAATTGAAATAAATACAACTTTTTCCATTAGAACACTAGTAAAATGATTTATTTTCATGAAGGTAACATTCCATAGTTCTAAATTATTTACAAAATGAACCATTTCTAAAATGTATTAAATTGTATAATGAATATTGTTTTCTATTTGACTATAACCATTCTATTCATAGTATAAAAGTATCTATTTATAAGTATCTTAAATCAATTTTGTAATTTTACTGTGATTTTTATATCTGTAGTAAATAAATAAATAGTAAATAGTGAACTCAATCAAATATTTTAAACTTTTCGCCCTTAGCCGCAATAACTTTCTACATTCGATCTAAGAACGTGACTTTTGCCTTGTTAGAGGGCACCCCGTCCTGCTGAAGCAAAAATTGTCATCACTGTACAGCCCATTGCATTTGGCCCCGTCTTGCTGAAGCAAAAATAGTCACACCATGGCATCTTTCAAAATCAACAGAAAGCTAAATCGACTTTGTTGGCTAACGGTAGCAAACACCATCAGTTTTGTGAGAATTGGCAACAACCAGTCTGAGCCGGGCCTTTCGACAGAGAGATCCACTATCCTGTGACTTTTTCAACTTGAGTCTTGAAAAGATCATCCGCTAAGCTGCTTTACAGAAGACCGGAAGAATCTATGACAGAAGTACACACATACTGGGATACGCTGATGATACTGATATCGTAGGCAGGAGGAAAAAGAATGTGGAAATCGGTTTTGAGGAAATAGAAAAGGCAGCTGAGCGTGTCTAAAGATCAACCCTAGTAAGACCAAATACATGCTTGCAATCAGAAGTGACAGTGTTAGGCAGTACTTCGGCCAAAATGTCAACAGTGACGACCACAAATTTAAAGTTGTAAAGGAGTTCGTATACCTTCTAAGAACAATGAACCACACTAACAATACCTCGACCAATGAGGATGTTATCTGCATAAGGTAAAGTAAGTTTCTTAAGATTCAGAATTATTTCGTGTTTCGCGTTCATAATTGATAGGAAATTAGCGGTGCTTTTAAACAGAATATAAAGTTTACAAAGTTATAAAGAATAAAATTGACTTTAATGGCATACTTGTTTTTTTAGTAATTCAAATACTTGATTTTTTAGTAATTCAAATTATAAAAAGTGCGACATCAATTTTGGAGAACCCTGTAAATGGTGAAAAAGTGAAGTATATTTTTGCTGTCATGATCTCTTTCTTTATTATTAATTCAATGGAAGTTCAAATTTGTTAATCTATTTCGTTTTAGGTTGTACGAAGTAAACGAAATCGAAAGGAGCGGTCGAGTAACTGTCAATGATCAGGACAATGGAAGAATCTATTAAAGAAATGTAGAACACTTAAAAAAATTGTTCGTCGTAAAGATGGAGACAAAGAAAAAAGTATAATGAAACTGGAGGGCGTAAATTATGAAGCACCAAATCTAGAAAATTATGACTGAGGAACCAATAATGAAAAGACTTCCAAGAGAACACAAACAGCCTAAAATATTTGAGAGCTATCAATAATATAATAAATACAATAGTGTTACAATCTGTAGATATAATCGATATCGATATCGATATAAGCAAGCTAATTAGCTATTTTCATACTTAGTCTTAGTCTTCAGATCAGGGTGCAAAGTTTGTCTTGTTGACTGTTAAACACCGAAGAAACAGGTGAACGAACAAAATTGGTATCTTTTAGATATTAATAATTGTGTGAATTTGGGATTTGTTTTAAAATTTATTTAGAGAACTAGTTAGATTACAATTAACTTTAGCCTATGGATATAAACAAAAATACTAATATTACCTGTAGCTACTGGATGTTCACTATTGCTTTCTGCTGATCCAATCAAATAGAACATTTTTGCACAAAAATCGCTAAGACCTCCAACGTACACGTTCACTTTGGTAACCATAGGTATTCCATATGTTATTGTTCCAGTTTTATCAAATACAACCGTATTTATCTAACAAGAATAATATTTTAAAGTCAGAATGTTCTTAATTAATCATCTCATTAATGTTAAGATTTCTTCTATAATTTTAGTTTTCCTTATTGGAATTAATAGTGTGAGGGAGAATCTTTATAAAATCACTAAGCACTCATTAAAATTGTACTTAAAGTTTCAAATGAAATCATATAACATTGAGGTCACGAAAAAAACCAAAGGTTTGTAAGGACGGGAATCGCACTATTAATCCCAATAAGGAATATCATTAATGAGAGGATTAATTAAGAAAATTCTAACTCTCAATTGTGTGAGAATAATATTAAAAAATAAAAATATATATCTTAACAATATACCTTATGAGCATTTTCTAAAGGTCCAGCTCCTTTTACTAGTATACCATTAAGAGCGCCAACTCCCGTCGACACCATAACTGCGGTCGGTGTCGCTAGTCCTAGAGCACAAGGGCAAGCAATCGCCAAAACACTGAGGGCGCAACGAAAGGAATAACTGAAAATTATTTCATCTTTGCTCATTCCGTTAATATCTGTATTAGATAATGGTAAATGTTTGACGTCAATATAACCTACAATTATCCATACTAACAGCGTAACAACCGAAACCAATACTACAAATGGTACGAAATAGCCAGCTATTTTGTCTGCCATTTCCTGAATAGGAGCTTTTGATGTTTGGGCCTCTTCAACAAGTTTCACAATTTGTGACAGTGTTGTGTTTTCCCCAGTATGCGTTGCTACCATTATAAGCAATCCATTCTGATTTATGGAGCCACCAATAACAATAGAGTTCACATTTTTAACGACAGGCATTGATTCTCCAGTTATCAAACTTTCGTCACACGAAGAACTCCCGAATATGACTTTACCATCAACTGGAACTTTTGTACCCGGAACAATTTTTAGAACATCACCTCTTTGCACTAAGTCCACCAAAATATTTGTTTCTGATAAAATTTCAAAATTATCAGATGTAGTAACTAATGTGGCCTCTGACGCTTTTAAAGATATTAATTTCAACAATGCTTCTGACGTTTTACCTTTTGCAATATGTTCTAACCAACGTCCCAAAGATATAAATATAATTAACATAGGTGGAGTATCAAAAAATGTTAAAGGTGATGACGAATGTTGAAGGGCAATTGAACAAATTACAACAACAACTGAATAAAAGTAGCTGATTGTAGTTGCCATTGTAATTAGAACATCCATGTTAGTGGTACCATGCTTCAATGATCTAAAGGCCTGAATATAAAAATGTTTACCTCCAAAAAATTGCACAGGTGTTGACAGTATAAACATTACTAAATTTTCCATTGACAAACCAGGTATAACGCAGCACATGTCAGTGTGGTCTTTAATTTCCATTTGTATCATGAAGTAAATCATGGCTACCATGCAGGGTCCACCAAATATTAATGATATGAAAAAGGCATTCCTCCATTTTTTAATTTCATTCTGGTGATGTAAATATGAATGTGACATTCTTTCAGATTTGGAAAGAACCGATGCTTCAAAACCTAGATTTTGTATTGTTTCACATATTTTCCTTGGACCACATTTCTCGGAATTATATTTGAATTTCCCTCTTCTTGTAGAAAGTGCAATCGCTGCTGTTGTCACTCCCGTCAATTTTAGTACTGTACTCTCTATTTTATGAACACATGAAGCACATGTCATGCCTCGAATTTCTATCTCGATTTCATTAACTCCATCATCTGAAAACATAAATATAATAATAAATGCACTGAAAATAAAAAGGTTTGAAAAGAAAATGATAACAAAATGATCCGAAATCCAAATATTAAAAATATTACCCAGTATGAGATATACTACTTTTGCAATAATAAGTGGTTCTTAATAGGCAAATGGCAGGATTCGTATCTAAAATCGTTTTTAAAAACTTTTATTGAATCTTTGTCATCAACGGACTTTTTTTTAATAACTTCGGAACGGCTGTAGCTAGAGATTTTTCTGGATTTTTTTGAAAATCGGAACAATACACTGAGAGAAATTGTCAAAAAACGTGTTTTTTTTTTTTTTTTCAAAATTTCATTTTCTTATATAGCAAGGTTATAGCTACGAACTTGAAATTTGCAANTTGGGATTTGCAGGGGAGGTTGACATCTGAGATGTGAAGCTTCATTCCGGATTTGGGGAAATTTGAGAAAAATGTTCGGTTGAAAAACTTGTTTTCTTAGAATCGTACGAAGTTAGTGNGGAATTTTAAAAAGATGGTATGGTACCATTTCAAAGAGCAACCCTTAGATAAGCAGGAATCCGAATATGAGATTTCCAGNTGGAAATTTAAAAATTATTTTTTTTCATGATTTACTATTTTAACAA